>JAOTQJ010094515.1:0-11855 GCA_025642045.1 Solanum sejunctum
ACATATATATATAGGCACACATATTACACTTGTGCCAATAAGAAAACAACACACACCTTGACCCCACATTCTTTTTTATTCTTAAGGACCAAACTTAGGTAAAATATTGCATTCGGTCCCAAACTTTGTTAAATCGAACTAATTAAGGACGTTCGGGGTTTAAATTACATTGTTGGTCCTAACATAAATGAATAGAAACCTACAAGTATTATACATTGAATCTGTCAAATGATAAAACACGAATAGTTGGATGGTTATTCTTCTCTTTATTGATTTTGTCCAACAGAGAATAATCAATTCTTCAATATCAAATACACTCTCCAACAACATTGTATATCCAAATTTGTGATCATCTTGCTTTCTCTATTAGGTTAGTCTGCGCTATTTTAGATTTTCCATTACCAATCTGTAATTGTAAGAATTCTTACTAATGCATTTATTTGTACTTTTTATTATTTCACTCATAGTTATCTTCTTTTTGTTGAGAAATATGTGAATTGTTATAAGATAAATATTCTCCGGATACAAAATTGTAAGTGAATTTTTATTTTTTATATCTCCATCTTTTTGAGTTTTTAAATATAACTTTATAATTGATTATTTTTCAAGAAAGGAGTTCCATTTTCTTCTATTCTCTCTACAAATCTCTATTAAAGTACTTTGAACTTATAGAGAAAAAAGTGTTGAAAGTAACTTTAGAATATTATTTTTACCAAGATTTGTAACATTATAAGGTAAGAAGAATTTTTTTTATTTGATATTGGTTGAGTGTCTTCATCTTTTTTGAAGAAAAAAAAGTATTGAAAACACCCTTAAACTTGACACAAATTATTAGTTTCATCCTCAAACTATTGAAGTCTTAAAATTACTCCTCTGCTTGTTAACTAAACTAAAATACACCCCTGATATATCACAAGTGTTAAAAGCATCCCTTAACTTGACAAGAATATAAGAGTGTATTTCACTCTTGTTACAAGATCAGATATATATTTAAATTCAGTTGGTCAAGTAAAAGGTTATTTTGGATATTATCAATAGTTCGGGAATGAAATCAATACTTTATGTCAAGTTTAAAAATGTTTCTAATACTTTTATCTTTTTTAATGCTTTTTTAGCATGTAGTTTAGTTAACTTATTATGTTTGAGTTGTTTATATTTGGAAACACTATAACTCTTTCTCCCACTAATTTAATACAGTAATAGAGGACAAGCATGCAAGGGCACGTTTCCAGAACTAGTATATAATAATAATGGTAGAAGATAATGTTTTATTAAAATTGTCAGGGTCAACTTTCAGTGATGCATATGATTATTAATGTGAGCATGTTAGTGTTCACATGTGTAGAGGGAGATTAACAATTTAGAATACAAAAACCAGGAACAAAGAGTTGCAACCATTTAGAAAACCAAAGAGTAGAAAGAACCTTTGTAAAAAGAAGCTGATGTCTTCTTTGCCTAGAAGGAGAGATAATGATCTTTCTTGTTTGGAAAAGTTTCGTCATGAATTGGATTACCGCGGCCTGCAGCAGTATAAAATTGTTTACTTTTATCTAAATTTTCAATTCCTTTATATGTTTCTCAGGTTGCAGAGCTTCCCAACTGAATTCTTGGATGCTGCACAGAAAGTACAAGCTCTTTGGGATGCAGTTGAATTCAAAAGAATCAACAGTATGTTGAAACTGTGTTCCATAAGTTTGAAAAACAGATCTGGACGACTAAGTTGGAAATCAATGCTAAGTACTCTTTCCCCAAAGCATCACTACCACTTTCTTAAAAACTTGCTACTCCCGGATTTGTAAAGACATTCATTTGTACTGTTGTAATGAATCTCAGTGGTGTACGAGACATGTGTCATCTGTTTGATTGGTCTAGACTGGTTCATTGCGCACAAATAGAAGAGGTTGTAAAGGAGTTGAGTTATTGAGAAATTTCGTCTACTTTATTTCAGACAGATGCACGGATCCTCAAAGCCAACATACTTTCTTCACTCATGTTTTAGTTGTGTCTGGTCATGCAGCAATGATTTCCTCGTTTGGTATCCCAGGACTACTTTGGGATAGAGACTTTAATCCTACTGAAATGAATGTTTCATTGTCTGCATTTCAAATGAGGATTCATCCCATTCAAGGTGATAGTCTTGCAGAATGGAGTTCGATTTGTTCAGATGTGCAGTCATTCCACTTGATGAAGGGAAGACAAATTGGATTTTCAATACGCCATGCATCTCACGTTTTTAACAGCTTCAAGTTTCTGTGGGTGCTAGATTTAGAATTCACTGTTATTGATTCTTTCCCAGAAGCATTAACCTGCTTGAGATATGTTGCTATTAAGGTTGCTGAAGATTCTTCATTATCATTATCGGACAATCTTAGGAACCTTGAAACTTTAATAGTTAAGGACTTGGAGGACGTGTGACTTTACCAGGCAACTTCTGGAAGATGGTCAAGTTGTGCCATTTGCACATATACAACCGCGTTGTTTTCAATATAAACAATGTTTTCCAACAAATGGATTGCTTGAGGACTCTTTCTTCAGCATGGTTTTCTAATGTGGATGACACAAACAGGGTCATCGCAGTCATACCAAATCTTCAAAAACTGAGATGTGAAGTTCTGTCATGTGATTTCTATTCCCCCGAATTTAGCAATCTTACTAAGCTTGAAATTCTCAACTTTACTTGGAGCCGTTGTGCACTGGCCCCCACGCTGAAGTTACCACCAACTCTCAAGAAGTTAAAACTATCCAATGGCGCCGTATCTAGTCTTGATCAGGTGTCAACCCTCCCCAGACTTGTGGTACTCAAACTGCTTCACATTTCCATTAGTTCAGAAATATGGAAAGTGAGGGAGGAGCATTTCTCTCACCTCAAATTCTTGAAACTGCAAGATCCTTCTTTTTTTGAATGGAATGTTTCAGATGATGCTTTTCCATGCCTTGAGCGCTTGGTGTTGACAAAATTGCGACATCTTGAGGAGATTCCTCCTCGCTTTGCAGATATGCCCACTCTGAAATCTATTGATGTCATGTCATGCAAAGAATCACTGGTTGCATCAGCCAAGGATATCCATGAAACACAAGTTGAAGAAATGCAAAATTGTGGTTTCAAGCTCTTTATCCAGAAGTAGTACAATCATACTTGACCATCAAATGCCAGCTCGATTTGGTTATCAGGTATGTACCTTGTTCAGCTACTGCAACTGAAATTAAATTCATGTTTCTTTTTGCTTTAGATCCACTAGAGCATGTAGATCTACTAGACTACAAAGAAAGAAGTTGGTAGCAACAGAACTCTTTCTAAACCGCTCATCAAACAAATGCGCCAAAGGTGGGGGATGGTATCATATTCTCTTATAAGAGAGGCATGCCTGCTTTTAGCTCGTAGTGGTCCATTCTAGTGACAACATTCCCACTTTTATTATTACTTCCGGTACTGGCAGGGGCAATTACCATGTTATTACCCGATCGAAATCCCGCTGGAGTGGGAGACCCCATATTATGCCAGCATCTCTTTTGGTTCTTCAGTCATCCAGAGGTTTATATTCCCATTCTGCCTGGATCCAGTATCATAAGTCATATCATTTTGACTTTTTCGGGAAATGCCATTCGGGTAATTTAAGCCATCACCTTAACGGTGTGGAGGTTAGGCTTGACTCCAACCATGTCTATGGCATCCAAATTCAAAATGTTACAAAAGCAGAGGGGGACATGGACCTAACCTCTGATATACAGAAAGGCTAAAATGGCATATACTTCCCACCAAAAGCAAAATACAATGGTTCAACTAACCAAAAACATCACATTTATCATATTTTCTCTTTATGCTAGGGAGTTGCCACTTATCTATTAGAAGTAATCCATTCACGTGAAAAGAATAATAGAAGGTACCATTTCCACTTGAAGAGGCCTGTTTAGCAAAGAAGCCAGCTATTTGGTTGGCTTCTCTATAGCAATGGGAGATATTTAGCTCTGCCCCATTCATGGTCTGGTCAATGTCTCAGATGATTCAACATGTTTGTTACTCTAACATCTATGCCTGGGAAAGCGTAAGAGAGGTTAGATAGAAAGACCTTTCTTAGGCAACGTATCGGATATAAATCTCCCTTCCAAAATATCTTTTTTCCCTTTTAGATCTTAAAATATTACCTTTTGATGAAGTCCTTTACAGGTTTGGAAAACATTTAGTTTCCACTTGTATGTGTTGTGCAATTCCAGTTACATGTGAATTCTTGCAGCATGTTTTCGGTGACAGTGACACTGAAAAATACATATGGAAAATACTTTTGGAAACTCCGTTGGAATTAATCACCAAGCGGGAGATGTTAAAAGAATTTTCAAGACTTGGTGGAACTTAAGCAACACTAACGGTGTACTCATTACGATGCAACAAATGCCCCTATTTGCATTTTTCATGAAATCAGGAAAAGCTGGAGAGCTTGTAAATATGGTGATCATAAAAATTTGTCTTCAAGTATGGAGATTCATATTTATGTTGAATGTGTCTTTATATATGTGATAGCTTATAGTGTTCTTTTTCCTCGACACTTTACGTGTAGCTTAAAAACATTTCTATAACAATCATTCATTCTCTGCTAACGACAGAGCACAGATAAATGATACTAGCCTATAGTTCGCAAACAAAGCTGTTTGTTTAGTTTACTAATTCCAAATAGAGAACTAATGGGAGGAAGCTTAAATGTTACTGTTATATCTCAATTCTCAGCTTCACTGAAATTAATGAATCAATGTTAGATAATATAGTAAAGATTAAACAACATCAATTATTTTAGCAATGACATTAGAATTTTTTTCAGCTGTATCATGAGGGTTAGACTTTGGTGCATAATTACATTTCTGTCTGAACCATTATCTCTGAGGTTCCAACACACTAGTTTTTGTTTAATTTACAGATATTAAGGGGTTATATTAGCTGAGCTGTTTGGAAAATCATGAAGTTTAAGAGGACCCTATGTCAGCTGAATTCTTTTCATATTAAGTATGTATGGATTGCTTGTGGTATTATGCTGCTAGTGTAATGCTTTTCTTTAGTTCTTTGGATTGAAATTGTGTTGATGGTTAAATGACTTGGTAAAAGCATTGTATTTTTCACATGTCAGTGCTTCTATAACGTGTTCCGATTTTGAATCAATTGTACATTGTATTTTCATCTCTCCCTATCCATTCTATTGTTGGAATGGCTGGTTGGATTGGGTAAGACAACTCTAACTAACAAACTATTTCTTGATCAATTAATCGTCACTCATTTTAATGTCGTGCACGATGTTGTGAATATACACGCAAGGACTTGGTACAAAGCTTTCTTCATGGTGTTAAGAAGGATACAGTTATAAGTGATAGACTACCAGAGGTACCTTGTCCTGATTGATGATGACTGGGTAATTACTCCATGGGACGAACTAAAGTGTTGCTTCTATGAAGGCAATGATCCCATGCTAAACTCGTCAATAATCGTCATCTTCTTCTATTGTTTACTCCAGAAAAAAGATTGGATGTTATTGAAGAATAAGGTTTTCAATATAAAAAGTTGTCCTGTTGTCTTCGAAGATGTTGGCCAAAAGATGGCACAGAAGTGTGGAGAGTTACCTCTTTCAGTTGTCCTATTAGCAGGTATTCTCGTTAGTTATGTTGTCTTTCATCGAAATCCAAGTTTCATTTGTTACCAATCTCTTCAACATTTTTTCTTTCTCAGGATAATTGAAAATTGATTTATAGGTTTTACATTTGTTCTCTAATCAACAACTATAAAGGAAAATCTATTGCCACTAAATGTCTTTTTTGTTGTAGTGACATGACATAACGGAATAAATCTCGCTCTGTGGACTGGTAGTTTGAGCACTGCTTTGCATACGTTAGGTTGCATGTTAGAAACCTACCACCTACCGCTCAAGAGCGCAAGGGGCTCCCTGACCAAATGACACAATCCATCAAATGTGTTTAAGGGATCCTTTTAAAATATACTAGTCTTTGAAAACATGCTTTGCACGTTTATCCCAAAATATTTAGTACAATTTTTTAGTTGCATATGAAAATTTTCAAAATGAGACATATATTATTGGACTTTCTTTGTTCTATGGAAAAAAAAAATCAAAACATAAGGGGAAAAAAACCCTCATAAGTTAAGGTTTGAAAATTTTGCATACTACTTTAATGATATATATAATGGTTTAATTGAAAGATAAATATATATATGAATATACATATAATAAAAGTATTTATCAAGTATAATTGACTATTATGCATAAAAAATAAAAGAGAAAGACATAACGTCATCATTGAAATTGTCCTGATTTTTCAAAAAGACATCTGAACTTTGCGGACGTCCTATTACCTGACAGAAGTATTTAATAGCTTTGTAAATATGTCATTTTAAACTATTTCCTCAAATGTTGAAATATTAAAATATCCATGGAAAGTTGTAGAGTACATTTTTAACTTTTTATAATTATTTTTATTTTACTCCTTGGCCAAAGATCAAATTTATTTTTTTTCCTCCTCTTTTTGACCCTAAAATCATTGACTTTCTTCATATTCTTTTTTTCAAGATCTATTAAGGAATTAGATTATGGCATAGAGAGGGAATACACTTCTCTCAATACACTAAAAGTAGAGACATTCAGATTTAAACTATCGGCTCAAACTTAATTTTAAGATAATAGAAATCGGCAATAAGTAAGCTTGATTCTTGAGCCGGAGATTTCCTGGAAATAGCCTCTATATCTATATGAAGTAATGGTGAGGTCTGCATATATTTTACCCTCCCCAAACTCCACTTATAGAATCATATTGGGTAGTTGTTGTTGTTTGGCAATAAGTAAGCATGATGCAAAATCGTTCATGAAAGCCTCAACATAGAAGATCGAAAATAACAATTTATGTTCTTGGAGCTTGACCTATTAAGCACTTTTATACAACCTTTCCTCTATCTCTTTGTCTTAATTATTTATTATATACTTCACATTATTTATATTTTGTTAATTTTTGAACAATTATTTAGTTGAATATGTTAATAACTAAATTAGAAGTGTTTGGGCAGTTTTTCTGATAAAATAATCTATAAGAAAAGTTGCATGAATTACACTTACAAAGCACGTATCTAAAAATGACTAGTACTATTAAATGTATGAACAATCTGAAAAATGGCCCAAAAAGTCCTACACCTCCAATTCTGAGCTAGTGTCTCCATTCAACCATGAATGATGCCTTAGTTTTTTCACAGGATTCCCCCCTCCATTCTTTGGAGATGGAAGAAAGTGTAGTCTAATTATAATAGTATCAGCGTCCCAAAATGCTAAATGGTGGGGAACAGGAGTTGTCACAATAAAAAAAGATGAAAAGGTAGTCTGGTGTATTAAGCATTCCGTTTTCACACAGGGTTGCTCCCTAAGTGTGTGATGGAGGCAATCTACCCTCATGTGAACATTAGTCGCTGATTTCATGTTTGAAACCCGTGATCTATAGTCACACAGAGACAACTTTACTGTTGCTCTAAGATTTCAGGACCGTCTTAAGCACTAGGCCATTAAAGTCATCGCTTGGGGGGCCATATTTTTGGGAGGCCCCTTTTCTTTAAAAAAAAGTACTTATATATATATTATTGAAAAAAATCTGTATATTTTAAAATTTCTTTAAAAAGAAAGTATAGAAGTAAAAACAAAAAACACAAAGAAAAAAAATAGCTGTTAGTACATTTCTTCCACAAGGAAATAGAACAATTTTTGGAAGAACTTCTTTATGTGAGAAATTGTAATTCCTTAAATATCTTCTAATAATTATTAAGTGATTTTATATTATTATTTACCTTATACTTATTTTTTTATTCTCAGTTTTATTATTTTTATACTCTCTCCTACAAAACTTTTATTTTACTACTGCTTACAAGTTACAAAAGAATTATTTTTTTTGTATTTCTTCAAAATTTCAAGAAGTCCTTGAAAGAATTCAACACTATTTCGATATTGTTATACATCTTATCAAATTCGTAAAATAGATTTTACCATTCTAGCTTCTTTTTTTAATAGTTTTTCTTTAAAATTTATTATTGTGGATATTGTTTTAGTTATTGTTAAAATTTATTCAATTGAATTATTTAAATATACAACCAGAAAATATGCTTCGGGTTTTATAAAAAGACAAAAAAGAGAAAACTTGAAGAATTAAATAAATCTAAAAAAAAGCCTTGACAAATTTTTAACAAATAATAAAAATCTTAAATAAAAAAATATAGGAGGATGTTCTTCAAGTAAACAAGTTACTAATAGAATTGAGTTAGATGATAATAATATTCAATAAAAAAATCTAAAAGAAATTGATGAAAAAATGAATTGATTATAAAATAATAATTAATGACTTCGCATTTAAAAAAACAAGAAAAATAAATGTTAAATAGAAAAAATATAAGATAATTTTTTTAAAAAACATTAAACCCCTCTCTAGAAATTGGCGGCCTAGCAAGATTCCACTAAGTCACATTAGAAAAGATGGATAAAATAAATAACTTTTGAGGAACTAAAGATAGGGATGGGGAAATCTAATGCAAACTGGCTTGCAATAAGAGACATTTGATTTCATTTACTCAAATGAATCCTTTGTATAAATGTAGAGATGGTCAAATGTACACTGCCAGATTTCTTAATAAAGATGACTGCCCCTACTTCCTCACACTTTAGCCCCCAGATGGCAAAACAAATATGAACCAACTTAACCTTTCCTTCATCTGCAGTTTTGTGCAATTAGGAAGGTCTGCTTATTGACAGAAGGCTCTCAGAATGAATATAATTAAATTCAAGAAGACCATTTCTTGTACTGTTTTGGAGAAACAATAGTTGGGGATGCATTCTTTGGTCCTCCAAGTATGCCTGATGCCTTCACCCATATCTCTAAGTGCTTGTCCCAAGTATTTTGCCTCATGAAATCGATAATCCCCAAGACTAATTCTTTTCGCTCTTCATCCACCCCGACCAGCAAAGAGTAGTCCATCACATCAAAAAAAAACTCTTATTGGTTTACGTTATACTTATCATATTTATGACCTTTAAATATTTAATTTAAAATTATAAGATATTCTTTAGTAATCTTCAATTTTTATCAACGTAAATTAATTTTTTTTGTTTCATAAGATTCATACACAAAATTATCCTTTTTATTCTATTGTACAAGTAGTGAAACATTTTTTTTTTACTATTTGTATCATGCTTTAGTTTGCTCAACGAAGGATGCTCAAATTTTGTTTAGATATAGGAGGAGTGGACAAGAACTTGAAAAAAATATTTAGTAATTATGTATTTGTCTTTGAATACATATTGTTATAATTAAGTCTTAAGAAGAATGTATATATTGTATTTCTTCTTCTCTATTTTTTTTTTTTGTGTGTGTGAGAGTGTGTGTGCTTCCTCCATTGGATTTATTTTAATTTAATATAATATAATTTTTTTGTTATCACACATCTATATTTTTATGCTAGTTGAAATTTGCCATTTGTGACTTTATTAATTTAATTTTTCATAAATTTTTTATTGTCGTAAGTCTTATTTTTATTTGCGCTCAAATTAACCATACAACCTTGGGAAATAATAACAAAGTTTAGAATTTATGTTAGTTGCTTAAAAGGATACACATGACATTTGGTATTTTTGTCATATTAAATCAAGTGTCGGAATATTAAAATATTCATAGGAAGTTATAGAGTACACTTTTAACTTTTTATAATTATTTTTATTTCTCTCCTTGACCAAAGATCAAATTTATTTGTTTCTTCTACTTTTGACCCTAAAATTATTGACTTTCTTCATATTCTTTTTCCCAATATCTATTAAGAAATTAGATTATTATGGTATAGAGAGGGAATACACTTCTCCCAATACACTAAAAGTAGAGTTATTGAGATTTAAACTACCGGCTCAAACTTAATTTTAAGATAATAGAAATCGATAATAAGTAAGCTTGATTCTTGAGCCGAGGGTTTCCCAAAAAGCAGACCCTCTATCTCTATGAGGTAGTGGTAAGATCTGCGTATTTTTTATCTTGTCACCACGAAGTCCTTGTCATGATGGCGCCTGTTAATCCCACCTATAGGCAAGCCAATTCCCAACCCAAGGGTATCTGCCCTGGCTCTCTAGTCCAAACCAAATCAATACAATAATATATTTATATATGCTGAAACCTACCAAGAACATGAAAGTCAATTGAACAAAGCTACAATAGACACAAGGACACATTCTATACATATATTAATAATCATAATAATATATAAAACCAGGAGTGTAGCTATAAATACCAAACTCTAATGTACAAGGCCGATGTTTGGATGCAAAAGACGACCATCAACATGAAGGAGCTTGCGAAAACACCAAAGTAGCCGATTCTCACCAAAAGTCTCCTAAGCGCTCTCGAAGTTCTCCAACTCAACTATCATGACTCGTACCTATACCTGCACCATGGGAGATGCAGAAGCAGCCGGTGAGTACTAGAAAAGGCACCCAGTAGGCATCATCGGCCGATCGAGAGAAATAATGAACATAAATAAAGACCAAATATATAGAACTGCGATAGTGTAGCAAAATAAACTCAGGTCACAACATAGGCATGTTTGGGAACCCTTAAATCACAATTGAACCAATCATAGTGAAGAACAATGACAACTTGAATAAACCCAAGTACTGAACATCGATATCGACTGACGAAGACTGCATAGGACAATACCACAACTGCCCCCAACTGAGGTATAGTGTTGTACGCGGGTGTAAGGCCCTAGTATCTATGCCAATATGCCAACTGGGACCCCCATAAGCCAAAAGGTACACCCACGCACAATAATCATGCCGACAAATAATCACAGAATCCCTCAGAACCATCATAGAATCCCATAGAACCATCATAGAGCCCAGCTCTCTACATAATTAGAATAAGGTTAGTTTTATATGGGTATAAGGCCCTAGTATCTAAGCCTGAACATCCCCTAAGCCCCCATAAGACTAGAAAGTACACCTACGCACAATCAGGGCGTGAATAGGTGAGTGGATCCACGGGTAAGTAATCACAGGCCTCGCCCTAATAATCATAAGTCAATTGTGTCCTTGTCTCTGTGCCAGTATATGGCACCCAATCCATCAGAAGTAGTGTCACATGGGGACTCGAACCCCGAATATCACCTAGGGACTCTAACCCTTGGGTCGTCTGACCTAGCCTTTGGTCGGTAGTCAGTCAGGGCCAAGTGGTTTGACCATAAATGCAACAGTAGGACGTATCCCCCATGGGGAGAAAGAATCCCCCCTATCATAGTTAACAGTGTTTCATCATCAGTGTATTAATTACAGGGCCCTACCCCACAAAATATCAATCAATAGGGCCCCAGGCCTAAAAAAATTGTCAATGCTTGGACCCTTTTAGAATCGACACCCCAGTCTCGAACACTCGGACGTTACCACCAGAGACTATGACCACGGGGAGTGTCACCCGAGTCTAGACACTCGGACGTGACTATCGAAGACTTGAATAACAGGGTGTGTCATCTAGGTCTCAGAGCGTAACATCAGAAAAATCTACCTCTTTCTTTCTAACCAAATCTGGATCCCCCAGTCATATCATCTCTCCCAAGTCATGATAAACAACTCATTCCCAAGGTATGCAAGGGACTCAGAGTAGCAGCTAACCTCAGTATAATAGTATGTAGACCTCAATAATCAGAATAAAATTGGGCTTAGCAGGCAATCATGCTACAATCTATCTGTGGGAGAATATGAACATGTGAATGAGTTAAGACATGGTTAATAGTTGTGTCGGAGTTGGTAAGTACCTTTATGTGCCAAGGAGGGATCTATGTTTCATGCCAAATAATACGA
>JAOTQJ010094525.1:0-11853 GCA_025642045.1 Solanum sejunctum
ATAAAGGAATTTGGGTTGGTAAGTGTTTGCATGCCCCTATCGGGCACTGGTCATGACCCCCGGGGTGGGGTGTGACAGCTTTGCACTACTAAAAAAATTATTAAAAGATACCTAAAAAAAGAGACCTCGAAAAGTGGTCACTAAAAGATAACTCCTGAGGTCTATATTACATTGGATGTTTTTTTTTAAAAAAAAGGAAAAACGTCATGAGGTCGATTAAGTAAAAAGAAGAAAATTCACAAATAATAATACTAATTTTATGAGATTGATATAATTTTTTTTAAAAAAATAGCGACCTTACGAGGTCCCTAGAGATTTTTAAAAAAATTATATGAAATAAAAAAGACCTCACAAGGTCTCTAATTAGTCCTTTTCTAAAAAAAAAAAAAAAAAGACCGCCGAACAGTCCTCTTGTCAGAATTAAAAGTCCTTTTCATTGACTCAAAAAATCCTATTTATTAAAAATAAAAAACTTTGCCCAGTCCCTTTCTAATTAGTTTACTGACCTGGTCCTTTTCTCAAAAAGCCCTAATTTTCATTAAGGACGACTGTTTAAATGCAGTCTCTCCACGGTGAGCGAAGACAAATCCTATTTCTAAACAAAAACATTTAGAATGATGATGACAAATTTGCTATTGAGGACAACTATTTTAAAGCGTTAGAACAATTGTTCGAAATAGAGATAGTGGAATTCTATTGAGGAAGCCCACAAGCTCCTCCATTGGCGATGCTTGCAGTAGCAATTGTTTTACCGACAGAGTCTGCAATAGCAGATGTTCGAAATTCCTTCTTCTCCTATATCTGTTAGTTTTAAAATTCTTATAATTTATGTTCGTCTCCTTAAGTTACATTTTTTGGTTATGTGAAATTTACATGTTGATCATTGATAACTTTAAATAGGTATGAGTTTCATATTATGAATTGTAGTATTATGAGTTTCATATGCTTGTACATAGTTAAGATTTAGTTACTAATTTCTTTTGTTTCCTTTGATGAAACAAACTTTACATATACACCAAGAGAAAATGTTTCATTTCATGCATAACAATCTCAATTTTGAAACAAAAATAAGCTTGATCCACGATATGTTGAGCTTTCAAGCTTGAAATACCAAGTATAGAAAGTTCGATGAATAGGTTCACATTAGGTAATGCTACTTGTCGAAATCACGATCTAAATTTTAACTGATTTGATTCTTGAGTGGTTTAAACTGCTAGTGCTACTTATCACAAATCAAAGTAGCACTAGCAGTTTAAACCATGCAAGAATTAAATCAATTAAAACTGAGATCGTGATTTGTGACAAGTAGCACTAGCTAATATGAACCTTTTCATCTAACTTTGTATACCTGCTACTTCAGGCCTGAGGCTCAACTTATCGCGAATCAAACTTATTTTGGTCTCAAAATTGAGATTGTTAGGCAGAAATAAGAAATTTTATTCTCTGTGTACATATGAAGTTGTTTCATCAAAGGAAACAAAATAAATCAGTAGCTAAAGTTAAATTATGCACAAACATATGAAACTCATAATACTACAATTCAAAATATGAAACTCATAATACTACAATTCAAAATATGAAACTCTTACCTATTTAAATTATCACTGATCAACATGCCACTTTCACAGGACAAAAAAATGTATGTTAAGGAGACACGCAGAAATTATAAGAACTTTAAACCTTACAAATGTAGGAGATGAAGGAGTTTTGAACACCTTCTGCTATTGTGGACTTAGTCGATGGAACTTCTACTGCAGCGAACTTCGTCATCAACAGTGGAGGAGCTGTGATTTCCTCAATAGGATTCCACTATTTCTGTTTCAAATAGTTGTTCTAAATGCTTTAAAACAGTAGTCCTCAATAACAAACTCTTCATTGTCATTCTAAGCATTTTCGTCTAGGAATAGGATTCGTCTTTGCTCACCGTGGAGGAGCTGCATTTAAAACAGTTGTTCTCAATGAAAATTAGAGCTTTTCAAGAAAAATACCCGGTAGGTGAATCAGTAAGAAAAGGACTAGGCAGATAAACCAATGAGAAAAGGACCAGGCAAATTCTTTTAAATGAAAGGATTTTTTGAGTTAATGAAAAGGGCTTTTAATTTTGAGAAGAGGAGTGCCAGATGATCTTTTTTTTGTTTTTAGAAAAGGACTAATTAGAAACCTTGTGAGGTCTGTGAAGATCCCGAATGCAATATCGTGGTGACTCAATAAAAAATAAAAAAATCAAATAAAATTAAAAGATTTGAAAGAATGTTTAGAAAAAATAAGTTTGATTTGTTGCCACCTAATTTTAAGGATAATCAAGAAATCAATAATTTACAAAGAGATTTACAAACAAATTAGACTCCTGATAAAGGTTCAAGTCATTCCGAAGGGAAGATATAACACCTTCAGAATCTACAATTGTGGGTCCTGATTGAACTCATCTTTTCAAATTATAGAGATATGTAACAAGTATAAATAATACTAAATACATTTACGAATAAAGCAAAGCAATAATATGAGAATTGTCCTAGTATTTGTCTAATATCAATAGTATACATAATAATGAATAAATAACTAAGTAAATAAATAAAAAATAACTCTGTATACCTGTAAAAACACTTATTAAAAGTGTTAGTAATGAATAAGTATGGACAAACATACTATCTAAAAATAAAATCTGTTTTATATACATAGTAGGTCTTGAAAATCGACGATAATTTCTTCATCGCCAATTTTAACAAATACTATATACATAAACTTAATCCCTTCTGAATTTTAAAATCCAACAAATATGAATAGAAACTAACTTTTTTCGTCTTTTTAATTAGGGAAGTCCCAAAATACGATGGATAGAATTTTTATTGGTCAATTTTAACAAATAGCATATAGATGAATTTAAACTTAAACTTTTCAAATTTCAACATATGATAAATGTGAATATAAATGATTTTTTTTCGTTTTTTGAAATAATGAAGCCTCGAAATTCATACGGACAGATAATTTTAACAAATAACATATACATGTATTTAAAGTAAAACTTCTCAAATTTTAACATACGATAAATGTGAATATAAATTAATTTTTTTTCCACCTTTTTAAATAGGTGGGACTCTAAATCCATCGAATAGATTTTTTGTTGGCGAACTTTAATATATTAGTTAAAAATAACAAATAAATTGACAAAAAATTGTCTAGACATAGCACAACAAAGTTGATCCTCAATACTTGGCTCTATACATCTACAAGGACTTTCATGAAAAGATCACCTAGTCCTCTTCAACACTTCACTACCCTTACTCGAAACCCTTTTATTATGAAGTCTTCAACAGTCTATCATCAATACTCGCATAATAACAACTATGCGTTCAAGCCTATCACTCCAATCACTTCACTATGTATTAGAAATTTTCAAGCCTACTCATCATTTCTACCTCCATCATTTAATGAGCATCTTAACTCAAAAACATACCAACATACTCTTACCTATCTATTGTACATCATAAGATCTCATCTCTCTCCTCTTCCATACCTCTATCCCTATATGACACAAGTGTAACACTAATATCATAATAAGAATACATTCACTCCTCCTCATCTACATTCACTCTCAGTTTACTACAATCAACATTACAACTAGGACTTGGAGGAATTCATCATCTCCCCCTTGGGCGAAACCTCAAACTACTACCTCTCTATGCAAAATAAGAACGAATATCATGAAGAGCTCAAATACTTAAATGCTCGAATACTCATTCTCAAGAATAGACTTTGAACTTAAATCTAGAATTTAAGATTTATCTCCAACATCATTATTAGGCACGAATACTATCAAGAACTTGAACACTTAAGTACGCAGAGGCTCAAAAGGAACATAAACTCAAAGATAAGAACTAAACTCCATTGCCATAATTAAGGAGCACTCATTCTCTCCCATCACCCATAACTTGTCTACTATCATCAACATTCATATCAAGACTAGAAAGTAAGATCACTCAAAGAGCTTGAAATGAAAGATCATTAGCACGAATCAATTGAGAAATCTTATCTAAGAACATTCATAATAAAGTAAGATCTCCCTTATCTATCAAGACTCACTCTGAGTTCACAAAACTATATGTAGTATAAAACTCACATCACATCTCCTTCATCATAGGACTGAAAATCTTGGATCAATTAGTTAAGATTAGAATTATCGAATGAAGTCATTGCTTCTTATCCTTGAAACTCAACATGGATTGGTATCAGCAATGGTATGTATAGGACTTGGCCATATGCATGACTATCATACCAGACAGGAATAAAGTGTCCCCTTAACTAAAGTATAAGGACTATATAAGATGAAAAAGAATTGATATCTTATCTTGATTAGGCCATCACTATCCTAAACTCAAGATTTACTTTGGTTTAATGCCTCGTTATCTCCCTTTTAGATCAAGGGTCATCTCTCTAAGTTTGCGAATAAACTTTCTATGCTAGGCTATAAGTACATATCTCCATATGGTCAGGGAATCACCATCCATAAGAATATCTTAAACTCTTCTGTTATGCTATAATCACATATTTATGTGACTAGCCACTCAGACTCTCTCCATGGATATCATCCTTATCTTCCTCTTGTCTCTATAGAAACCTCTCTATAGGTTCTACTCTTATCGGCATACATAACCTACTTCATATCTATTACAATCTAACCACTCCCATTAATTGTTTCATCATAAATTTTTTATTTCTATCTAACTACACCTGTACCATGCTCATAACATCACGCTCATTGCAAAAAAATACCTTAATCTCAAGCACACACTATGGTGAACCTCTTAGGGCAAATCTCCAACTAAACTATCACTTTCATAGCGTTATCTCCTTTTAATCACTATTCCTCAAAATTCAAGCTTAGGGTCTGGTACTAGTACGCATCTATCACATACCTCTTTGATATCACACTAACTTACAAATATAGGTAAATTTTTTGAATATAGGCTTACTAAAATATCATAGTCAATAATTGATCAACATATCTCCTTCTTGTCTATCACGACCCAAGACTAGGGCCTAGACATGGTATGACAAATGAGAACCTGAAAGGACCCAAATAAGCCTCTTAGCATATCAATTACGCATCTTTGATCGCAGAAGCAAAGTAAACAACACAAACATATACACAAAGGAAAAAAGGACTAAGGAAAGTCTTGACATTCACAAAGTATAAAGAGTCAAAGCTCAAAGCATAGATACATCAATTATTCTAACAACACCTCTAAACATAGATTGGACAGGGGCCAAGACACTTTCCAGATTCACCCTCATAGTATCAAAGATCAACATGGAGAAGTAACATAAGCAAGAGTAGCGAAGCTTGTGTCCTTGAACTTGAGGACTCACCAAAAGCTTGTCTTTGAAGAATCTCACTAGCCTCGCGGAGGATGATCAAGAGGACATCCGATTCCTACATGGTAACATCATGTAAGCATAGAGTATGCTTTAGTATGTTTGAATGTATATAGAATATAGGATGCAATGCAACAAGACATAAGCCAATATAGTCAAAATGCATAGAAATAGGCAATAGTTGAGCATAATTTCAACATGGCATGCATGATTAATGCTTGAAGTAAAATATGCTTGTAAATTATTCAACTTGCATATATCATAACACATATGTGGGAAGAGACCTCAATCGACATAGAATAAGAACAAGTGAGCGACAACTTGGAATTCCAATGATTACTCCTTATCGGGAAAGAGGTGGTCTACTTGCCAAGCTAAAACATACTTGACCTTACAAGTGCCCATCCTATTTTAGATAAGTAACCTTCCTTACAAGAGCCTATCCTATTTCCGAAAGGACTTCATGATAAACTTCACCTTACGGGAGCTCTTCCTATTTCCAGAAGAACTATAAGAAAAAGTGCACTAAATGGATCCACTAGTATAGCAAGGCTATAAAATAATCCTATGTTGGCACATAGTTCAAGAAAAGAGAGCAAACCCTCCATCCATCGGTGCTAAGTCTAATCCCACTGAATATTTATAATAATTATACTTTAATAACTTGGAATAAAAATGAAATCATGACATGATTAGCTCTAACATACTTGACCTCTAATAGTGAGCCTAACTTGTAACATGAGAATAGATCATCATCAAACATTACCCTTGCATTAACATCAAAGGCTCACACGAGGTAAAATCCTAGAAATAGGGCTTAAATTCATACTTGTATAATCATAGATAATTTAATGAATTCATAACATCCTTGATAGTCCATATTCATCATGAAGTCACTTGACTTATAAAACATGTAATTAACTTGAGAATCCTTGACTTGACATTTTATCAAACACTTGACAGGTGTGTAATACTTGTTCATAATCATGCAATTCAAGAGTGAAATCATGTGAGAAAACTCAATGAAAATCAACCAACCAACATATTGTAAAACCCTCATTTAAGTTACCTTAAAATCTATCATCAAATCTCATAATAGATCATAGTTTTATAGCTCAAAACATACATAGTCTCAATAGACAAAACCAACTCATAGTATAAAGTTGAGATAGATAGACATGCATATATAATCAACATTTCATAAAACCCCAACATATTTCATGCTTATAATCCATAATAAAATATACCCATAGATAATATAACTTGAAAACATGCAATTTTTATAAAGAAGAAAGATTGGGCACCATGGTGAAAGGATCCAATAGTTGAAACTCACATACCTAAAATTTAGGGATTTTGTTGATGTAGATTTGAAGAGAACTTGAAGCTTGAATGAAGTTCTTGAGATTTGAAATTAAACTTGGGACACTTGAATTTGGATGAAATATTTGGTTAAGTGTTAGAGAGGGTTTTGAGAGTGTCTTGAATGATATAGAGTTGAAAAATGGCTATGTATAGGTGTTTTTACGCATAAGAGGAATACAATGAAGACCCAAACGCCTTAGACCGAGATAGGAAAAATAAGAAAGCCGCAACACTGCTCCGTGATAGGTCCGCGTCGTGGAGCCATCGCGAACAACTTCTTGAAATGAAAATTTTCAAAAATTATTTTTTGTGACGGTTGCTTTAAAATCGTCGGAGTTATACCTATTTCCCACTTAATTTTGCCTCTTGATCACGAATATGAAGTCAAATTTTTGATATCATGCATGAATTTTGAGATATATGAAATTACGATTATGGGCATTTTCGAGGAACATTTTCGAGTCATTTTTGGGGCATTTCAACACCACTCATGTACCACTCACCCATTCACTGTACCTCCTTATCTGGCTAAGCTCATAACTTTTTTGAATCTCATGAACTATTACTTATGAATCATAAGTCTAGTTTAGATCTATTATTCCCCTATTCAACATCTATACTTCACCCTCTATAGTATGAATACTACTACACATCAACATGAACCTCTTTCAAATCTTGAGCACGCTTTAACACATTCTGATAATAACTACACATCAACATGAAAATCAAAGGGTACTTACTACTCTTTCATCTAAACTTATGGCAACTGACTTGTCACCCCATTACTTAACTGTTAGATAATAACTCTATTTACAAGACTCAATCAACTATCACTCTCACTATCTGGACTCCTCTTCTCTCTCATCATCCTTCTAACTTACAGATAACAACTCTACTTATGATTTAGAAGACCTCAAGTTACATTCTTAGGTGGTAACATTAAACTCTTTAAAGACATAAGGTTTTCTCTCTCATAGACAACATCAAAAGTAAGTAAAGGCTCAAATCCAACCCGTCACGACATTTGGGGAGACCTCTGAGAACTTTCCTTATCTTCTCTAATTGTGGTGCTGGAGTAGGAGTTTGAGACTCGTAGGACCACATTGAACATTCTCTCTTAAGGTGAGACAACTCCTAAAGTCCCATAATTTCCCTATTATGGATGTGGAGCTCTTCACACTAATAATAAGGATTCTATTAGACACAACTTAATAGACTCCCTAGGACTATTGAACTATATGCTCTGTTACCAAGTTTTTCATGCCCTAGGAGACACCCTCGACGTGGCTGGCACCCAGAGACTACTAGTAGTCCCCAAGCGAACCACTTGGACTCATCATTCATTCAGTCAATAAAACTCTACTAATCACCAAAAGGAAAAATTTGACTCTAGTCTATGAAGCCTCTATCATTATCAAGCAGTGCCAATGACAGACCCATGGCTACCTCCAATATGAATAAAGCTAATTAAATTTAACTCTAAAAAAGATGAAATAAATATAATGAGTCCTTCGAAGTAAGAGAGGCTCACTAATTAGCTTAACCTCTTAGATCCTCAACATGTGCCTGGTGGTGATCCTTAACACCTATGTCTGCATGATGAAATAATGCAACGTCAAGTAGCGTCAGTACGTGGAATGTACAATATGAAAAATAGTTGAATGAAACAAAAACAAGCAGAATAATATGGAAATAACATCAACTCAGAATAATGACCAAATCAAAACGTGAAATGTCTATCTAAAGCAAGAATAAAGAGTAGATAAGTGACCCATCAACCAATCTAACCTCATTAATCAATCAAACTCATCTCAAAGGAACTTAACTCAACTTATCTCATCTTATCTCAGAGTAGTTGATGTGGGAACTTTTTGAAAATTTCTCTTATCTGACAATAATCACTTATGAGCTAGTGATTTTACGATAAGCCCTCGTTATTACCATGATCATTCTGTACTTACCAGGTAGAGAATGAAAATGAATCAAATCCATTAATACGATGAATTATCTCAACTAGTTTTTTTATTATTTCAGGGATTCTATTAATGTCACGACTCAAGCCTAGGGCCTAGACATAATACGATGAATGAGGAACCCGAAGGAACCCCAAGCTAGCATCTTAACTTGTCATTACACATCATTTTGTCGTAGAAACACATAAAAGACATAAAGGGTAAGAATGGGGGCAAAGGGGCTAAGAGGAATGCTTGCATAACATCATAATCAAGAGAGACAGACTCAAGCTCATATAGTAGATACATAACATGTCCAACAAACACCTCTAATACTTAGATAAAAGCGGGGGCCAAGCTAAAGAAAATGGGCTCACCCTCGTAGTTAAAATAGAAAATAAAGAAGAGTGTCTAAGTAAATAATAAGAGAAATATACACTAAGGTCTACGAAGTGGAGGACTCATCAACTAGCTTGAATAGTACCGAACTAGCCATGTAGAGGAGCATGATCAACTTAGGCACCGATCCTACATGGTGATATCATATAGGCAAGAGTATGCATTAGTACATTTGAATGTACTAAATATGTAGGATGCAATGCAACAAGAGATAGACACCTCAATCAAAATGCATAACAATAAATAATAGGCATAATATAGCAATAAGGCATGTATGATAAATGCATAAGAAAAACATGCTTAAGTAACTCATGTTCATATAGGATATTATATGTGTAGAACAGACCAAGCTAGATTTCTAAAGTACAAACCCTTTGGTTGGTTGATGACAGTTTCACCCCATCACCTTGGTGGTGTGGTACAAACCACTCACATGGTTGATGATAATTTTACCTTATCACCCTGGTGGTGAAGTACAAACCCCTACCTCGGTTATCAAGGTACAAGCCCCTCGATAAGGTTATCCAGGCTCTTAGTCCCCTCGGATCGGACATGGTCTAATGCAACACTTTATATAGATTATATCATATACATAAGCTTCTTACATCATCATAACATCAACCATATCATATCTCATGCTTTGAACCTTCAATTCCTCTAGAAACCACATCTGGATTTTTAATGAATGACTTAGAGGATGTGTAATGCTAGTACAAATCCACAAAATATAGAGATGAAATCATGGAAGAAAATCCATTAAAAAATCATCAATCAACACTTTGCAATACCCTGAAGCAACATCCATCAAGAACCCTCCTCAAATCATAAAATAGATCCAAGATTTATAGCTCAAAACATGGCAAAACAATCACAATTTCACATAGCTTTAACATAGTGTGCAGTGAATTTCATAATAATGAAGACCCATTTGTCAATCAACTTTAAATCATACAATATGAGTAAAAAGAGGCTTGGATATCATGGGTGAAAGAAAACCATGAAAGAATCCCACATACCTTAGCTTGGAGAGGAGCTTGGTGAAGATTGGAGTGGAGACTTTAAGCTTGAAGAAGAAACTTGAAGGAAAACGTTAGTTCCGAATGAGGGTTTGAGACTTAAATTTGGGAATGAAAAATATAGCTATATTGGAGTGAGTATTGGGGAATGTTTAGGATGATATGAGGGTGAAATATGGCTAAGTATAAGTAAAAACACTTTTGGGAATGCATAAACCCAAGATTTAGAAGTCTTTGACTAACTTAAAAAAAACACCTCATATACTGGTGCGTGTTGCATGGGGAACGCGGCACACTGGAAATTGTATTCTTGAAATGTTATAATTGCTAATCTTTTGATCTTAAATTGGGGTTAGACTTTTTTTCCCATTAATTTTGACCCCTCAACAAGAATATAAAGTTGGATTTTCGATATCGTGCTTGGATTTTGTAATATATGGAACTTAAAATTTCGAGCATTCTGAGACACATTTTCGAGCACTTTTTGGTGTCGTTTCAATATCTTCTCCTTGAAAAATTCATCTCAAAATATAAAAGAGACATACATGACAATAGTGATCATAAACAAATAACCCCAAATAAGAATGCAATATTACATTTAAAACACCATTTTAAAAATCTCAACATAAGTGTAAAATCATCATAAATTTGTCAACTAAAACATGAATGCATATGAATGACGTATTGGCAGAAATATAAGACTTGAAATCACATAGGGGATTAGAGTTAGTACCTTAGGCTTGAGTGGAGTGGAAGAGATAAGGATACTACTTTAGGATGTCCGCTTCGGCCTCCCAAGTAGTACTTTCGATTTGCTAGTTTCTCCAACGGACCTTAACGGATGCCACCTCCTTGTTCCCCAATCTCTTCACTTGCCTATCCAAAAATTTAACCGAAACCTCCTCATAAGTCAAGTTATCCTCAACAATAACTACAACATCAAGAGGCACAATAACATTAGGATCACCAACACACTTTCTCAACGTAGAGACAATGAACACCAGATGAACCAAATTCATTTCACTAGATAACTTCAACTCATAAGCTACCTTGCCGACCCTCTCTATCACCTCATAAGGACCAACATTTCTTGGACTCAACTTCCCTTTTTCACCAAAATGGACCACACCTTTCATTGGAGAAACTTTCAAGTAGACTCAATCACCCACTTTGAATTCAGCATCTCTTATTCTCACATCGACATAGGATTTTTGACAACTTTGGGCTATTTGCAACCTATCTCTAATCATCCTAACCTTCTCAAGAGCCTCCATAACCAAATCAGGTCTTAATAAATCCACCTCTCCAACCTCAATCCAACCAATCGGTGATCTATAATATCTCTCATAAAAAGCCTCAAAAGGAACCATAATGATGCTAGAGTGTGTCACGACCCAACCCAGAGGCCGTGATTGGTGCCCATAGGGCACCTAGACATACACTATACCAAATTTCCATTCACAACAGCTAAGGAATTTTATGAAATTTCGACAGAGTTTCCTCTGTTTTTCTAACTAGCCTCACCTGCAAACAGCGAACCCAATAATACCAAACATCACCATATGAACGTATATACATATATGTGTGGGTTGACAAGGTCACCGCTGCGACAGAATAGTCCAACAAACATATCATACAAACGAGATCATACCAACATAATTTCCCACACCGACATGTATCCACAGACCTCTATGTACAGAAACCGGACCACACGATGGGACAGGGCCCCGTCATACCCTCGAATATAT
>JAOTQJ010094547.1:0-11852 GCA_025642045.1 Solanum sejunctum
AATTAAAATTAATTTATGTAATTTAGTTATCTTACCCAATGTAAAACTAAAAACAAATATTCATTATTATTGTTCTTAGTGTTGAATTTATTTATTTTTTATTTTTTGCAAGTATTAGAATTTGATTTGAACTTTATAGTTACTAATATAAAAAATTTACCTAAATATACCATATTTAAAAAATTATTTCTCATTTATAGCCATATAAACTAAGTTTTAATACACGTATAATTCATTTTAAATATATAATTTATATTTTTTATCAAAATAAATCTAATACATTTTAAGTCATTTACAATACCATGTAAATTCATTTTTATACATAGTAATACATGATACATCTATATAATATAATATGCATAATTTATTTTTAACATATACTATAATTTTTTTTATCCAAATAAATATAATACATTTATTTTATAAAATCAAAATCAAACCAACCCAAATATAGTTGAACTTTTTTTGTTAATACCAAATTAAGTCAAATCAAACTACTAATCAAATTTTTTTCTCGAATTAACTTGATTTGCGATTTATTTTGATTTTTGATTTGATTTTGTTCACCCCTAATCACATACATCAGCTATATATCTGTGTATGCTGTATACAATTAGTTTTCTAGCTTCCGTTGACTTGTAAATGGACTTCCTTTCTCCCCAGAACTGATCTGACACTATAGAACGTTTATTGGGCCCATTACGAAATGCAGAGGAAAGTAATGGGGTCCAATGGACTCACCCAAAAGTCACATGAAAGCAAAGAAGAATGGATTAGCATACATTCATAATAAAGGTGCTTTTCAAAATAAGAAGGAAAGAAAAGAGAAACTAAGCACGTCGTTTGAGTAACTCAACATATATAAGCTAATTCATCAACAAGAGCAACACTTGCTAAATGACATACATATATGCAGTAAATTAAAATAACCATGAAAATGACGCAAAATAAATAAAGGAAGAGAGCTTCAAAATCAATCAAAGCAATGAAGCAACTTAAACAAAAAAAATGGCACTTTCCAGTAGCCAAATTTAAACATATATGCCTGAACCAACTTTTAAAATAATTTTCTTAGTGGTTAACCAGAGAATATTTTAGAATAAAAGAGGTTTGTACATCTTAAATATGACAGGTTTGGGACAATATTATGTTAGAATTTATGAAAACACACCTACGGATGACGAGCACAGATCATTAAGCTCAGCATTAGGTACAAGACGTAACCTTATAAGGATAGAATATAGGACGGAATATGACAGACAGAACATAAGCAACAAAGATTTGGCAAAGAAAGGAAAGAGAGCAACAAAACATAGACTACACCAGTTTGTGAACCATTATGAGTCAAAAAGAAACGGGTAGCCAACAAATGAAAATGCAGCAAGGAGTGTTCACAAGATCCTTGAGAGGTCCCAAGAACATGATAAATTGAACTCAAACAAGTACAGAAAGGGGATGAAAAGAAAAACAATGACTTTGGGTGTAAAATATTGCATATGCACAAAGGGATTAAGAAAAGATTCATACTCATTTAGCACCATATTGAATAGAAATAAGTTGGTTTTTCAAGCAAAGAGCCACACTTAAGACGATAAACAAAATATGCTATGGTTCAAGAACTACATACAGGTACAGGGGAAGAACACATTTAATGGAGCAAAAATCACGCTTTAAACACCAACAGATAACAGTAGCAAAATCAACTAAATATGTCTCGTTCTTAAGCAACCAATCACAAATAATCAGGAATTAACGACTGATGTTTACAGCAGACAAATTGAGGAAGTTGGAAACAGAAAACCAAGAGCTTGAGCATTAATCAATAAGCAAGACTTCACTATTGGAACATAAACAACCTACTGGAAGTACTAGTTAAGTTAAACAAACGATATTAACAAACTAGATTCCCAAAAATCCTAAGATGAATACATGATCTCAAAATAAGGAATAAAACACATAAGATATATATAAATTCAAACATACCATACGATTAGGAACAAGACATGGATTAGCTAGTTATGCAACCAAATGTGTGCTTTCACAGCACTGTACATATAAAATTTGCTAATCACACTAAAATAATTAGTACATAATTTAGAGTTATAAAGAAGATAGAAACACAGTTGGGTTAAGGAAATCAGAGATTATCAGATTGCTTATAACATTTTACACCACAACAAAACAGAGGTCGTATAGGACGATATCCGATGTTCACGTTAGGCATGAATAGAGAAGAAATGAAGTTAAACAAGTAGATAGACTTAAGACGGCTTCAAACTTAGAGAAACAGCCATCGTTAGAGTCACACATACTAATCAAGAACAGAACGAAATCTAAGTAAAACATGGAAACAAATGAAGACAAGCTAACAGAATCACCCTCATGCTATATTGATGCCCACATATTCCATGGAAAACACTTAACGGAAACACTCAATCGACACTCAAACACTATACGGACATTAAAACAATAACCAGTAGCACTAATCAGGCCAAAATACTCAAAGAAAACACAACATACAAATATGAAGAACATGATAGACCAAGGTATTACCGACGACGGCCTAGAGGCGAATTCTCACCACAAAACGGAGACTGTCTATGAGCTTCTTGACTCGAAAAACAGAAACTTTTGGCTTCAACAACTTTCAAAATACAGTTAGCTTTCTGAAAAATTTTCTCGAGTCTGTGTTTTAGATGAAGAACAGCCCTACACTAGATATCTTTCTTGGTGCTTTTTTTGAGAAAAAATGGCTCTCCCTTTTACAATGAGCAAAGTGAGCTTTATAGGCAAAAGTTAGGTCGAAATCGGGGGGAAAATTACTTTTGAATTTGAAATTCAAACGTTGGGCCGCAGAAAGGAGTCGTTCAAAGATACTCTTGGCAGTGTGACTTTTGCTGGGGTTTGCAACGTTTTAAGTCTGTTGGTTGCTGCGCCTTTGGGATTGTTTTGTCTGTGTTACTCGATGAGGAAGAAGGAGAGTAGGCCGCGCGTAGGGATTGCTCTTAGGAGAATGGAAAGGGGCGCGTGGTTTGTCGTTGTCGTGCTAGCTGCTAGAAAGGAGAAGAATAGGGATTAAAAGGAAGTTGGGCCGGGTGAGGTAAGGAACTTTGGGCCAATACTTGGGTCCAAAATGGACTCAAATGCGTCTAAAAATAAGGGTTAGAAGGCGTTGAAATTTATTGCAAATTTGATCATGGAAATTACAATTATGATCAATTTAGAGTTTAAAAGGTAGCCAAATTGAATTAGTGACTAATTCGATCACAAGATGAATTAACATAAATTAATTAAAAAGCTTCTCAAAACTAAAAAGTAAAATAATTAACTCAAAAATAATTTATAATTATGTTAGGATAAAGATAAAAACAAAATAAAATCTTTGGGAGTGATTTTTGAGTATCAATAAAAATATGTAATCATAAAATATATGAAAGGATATCTAATTATAGATAAACGCCAAAATGACTTAAAACATTCATTTTTTTTTGTTGAATTTTTCAAAGATATCATCATCAACATACCCCAGTGCCTCGAAAGGCTCCCGCTCATTGCGGGTGAGGGGGGTCAGATGTACGCAGCCTAACCCCTATGTTTAAAAATATAAAGCGGCTATTTCCAGATGACCTATGAGGAGCGTCGAAAGTTACATTGACTAACTGCTACTTCACAAATGAAAGAAGCGCAGACAGTTTAAACAGTCATTTTGCTTTATCCATCATACTCTAAAGCCAAAAAATAGTCAATCTTTGACTCCATCCGAGATTATTTTAAATTTAAAATATTGAAGAAGCTCGATAACTAATTTATATTTTGGAAGGTAAAAAATGGATGTCAACACCTGTTATGCCTCCGTTGATTGTATAGCCCAAACTGTTAAGTTTCAATTTCTGAATGAACCAGTTCTAGAGTGGAAGGGTGATTCTGTAGCACCTAAGAGAAAGTTTATCTCATATCTTAGAGCCAGTAGCACCTAATAGAAAGTTTATCTCATATCTTAGAGCTTGAAAAATGATTGCTACTAGTTGTATCTATCACCTTGTGAGAGTTAAATCTGATGATGTTGAGCCTCCTACCCTTGAGTTAGTCCCGATTGTGAATGAGTTTTCAAAAATATTTTCTGATGATATGCCCAGAGTCCCTCCTGATAGGTAGATTGACTTTGGGATTGATGTTCTTCTTGATACCCAATCTATCCTCATTCCACCTTATAAGATGGCCCCCGCTGAGTTGAAAGGACAATGGAAAGATTTGTTAGAGAAGAGCTTCATAAGGTCGAGTGTTTCACCTTGGGGTGCCCCTATCGTATTCGTGCGAAAGAAAGATGGGTCTCTCAGAATGTGTATTGACTATAGGCAACTGAACAAGGTCACCATAAAGAATAAGTATCCTTTCCCAAGGATATATGATTTATTTGACCAACTTCAGGGTGCCTTTTATTCCTCAAAGATAGATCTCCGATTTGGCTACCATTAGTTGAAAATGAGAAAATGTGATATCCCAAAGACAACCTTTAGGACTAGATATGATCATTTTGAGTTCTTAGTCATGTCTTTTGGGTTGACGAATGCACCTACAACCTTCATGGATTTGATGAATAGGGTATTCAGACCATACCTCAATATGTTTGTGATTGTGTTCATCGATGATATTTTGATGTATTCAAGAGGTGAAGAGGAGCATGTTAATCACCTCAGAATTATCCTTCAAACACTTAAGGACCATGAGTTGTATGCAAAATTCTTGAAATGTAAATTTTGGATTAAGTTTGTGGCTTTTCTAGGCCATATTGTCTCTAGTGATGGTATTTGAGTAGATGCTTAAAAGATTGAAGCGGTTAAGAACTGGCCCAAACTGACCTCTCCAACTAACATAAGAAATTCTTGGAGTTGGCAGGCTACTACCGCAGATTTATTTAGGGATTTTCTTCTCTATCTGCATTATTAACTAAGTTGACTCAGAAAAATATCAAGTTTCAGTGGTCCAACGAATATGAGAAAAGTTTCCAAGAGTTGAATACTAAACTGACTACTACACCAATTCTAATCTTGCCTGATAGAATAGAGGACTTTGTGATCTATTACGATGCTTCGAGAGTGGGACTAGGATGTGTATTGATACAACGAGGGAAAGTGATAGCATATTCTTTCAGACAACTTAAGATTCATGAGAGAAACTATCCAACCCATGATCTTGAGTTGGCAACAATGGTGTTTGCACTTAAAAATCGCGCCACTACCTGTATGGAGTGCATGTGGATGTGTTCATGGACCATAAGAACTTGTAGTATTTCTTCAGTCAGAAAGAGCTCAACCTATGAAAGAGGAGATGGTTGGAGTTGCTCTAGGATTATGATATGAGAATTCTCTATCATCCATGTAAAGTTAACATTGTTATTGACGCTCTTAATAGGTTGTCAATGGGTAGCACAACCTATATTGTGAAAGGGAAGAAGGAGCTCATAAAGAAAGTGCATCGATTATCCCGATCGGGAGTTCAACTTGAGGAGAATGATGAGGGAGGAGTTACTGTTCAGAACATGTCTACTTCATCCTTGGTGATAGAGGTGAAAGAAAAGCAAGACCGAGATCCTATCATACTCCAATTGAAGGAGGTCTTTCATAAACAAAAAGTGATGGTCTTCTCCAAAGGGGGAGATAGAGTGTTGAAGTAATAGATTGTACGTTCCATATGTTGATGGTATTCGAGAAAGAATTATCCTTCGTGACAGAGGTGAAAGGAAAACAAGACCGAGATCCTATCATACTCCAACTGAAGGAGGCCGTCCATAAACAGAAAATAATGGTCTTCTCCAAAGGGGGAGATAGAGTGCTGAAGTACCAGAGTAGATTGTACGTTCCATATGTTGATGGTATTCGAGATAGAATCATGGTGGAAGATCACAACACTAGATACTCCATTTATCCTGGCTCTACCAAGATGTACCATGACTTGAGAGAAGTCTATTGGTGAAGTAGAATAAAGAGGGATGTTGTTGAGTTCATCTTAAAGTGATCGAATTGTCAACAAGTGAAAGTTGAGCATCAAAGGTCATGTAGATTAGCTCAGAACTTTGACATTCCTGAATGAAAATGGGAGATGATCAGTATCGACTTCATTATAGGTTTACCAAGGTCTCAAAAGTAACATGATTCGATATGGGTGATTATGGATAGGATGACCAATTCGGCTCACTTCTTACCATTTAAGACAACGAACACTATGGAGGAGTCTATCAAGTTATACATCTAAGAGATTGTGAGTTTCCATAGGGTTCCCTTGTCCACTATCTCAGATAGATGAGCTCAATTCACCTCCCAATTTTGGAGATCTTTCCAAAAAGGAATGGGTACAAAAGTGATATTGAGTACAACCTTTCATCCATAGATAGATGGTCAGGCAGAGCATATCATTCAGACATTAAAGGATATATTGATAGCCTGTGTTCTTGATTTCAAGGAAAATTAGGATAATCACCTACCATTTATTGAACTTGCATATAACAATATTTATCATACAAACATTCAAATGGCCCCCTACGAGGCCTTATATGAGAGGAGGTATAGATTATCGATTAGTGGTTCGAGGTTGGAGAAGCGAAGTTGATTGGACCTGATCTTTTCCATCAATCAATGGAGAAGGTTAAGGTTGTTAAAAAGCAGTTGAAGACTACACAAAGTCGCTAGAAATCCTACACTGATGTAAGGAGAAGAGACTTGAAATTCAAGGTAAATGATTGGGTATACTTGCAAGTGTCACCTATGAAAGGTGTCATGAGTTTTGGGAAGAAGGAAATATTAATTCTACACTATTTCGACCCTAGCGTATTATTAAGAGGATTGTGAAGGTCACTCATAAATTAGAGTTGGATTCAGAGTTAGACGGAATCCCCAGTATTTCACATGTCGATGTTGAAGAAATATTTGGGAGATCCTAACTTGGTGATCCCTATGGAGAGCATTGGAGTGAAGGATAGCTTGACCTACAAAGAAGTTCTAGTCCAAATCCTTGACTGTCAGATTTGCAAGTTGAGAACTAAAGAGATAGCCTCAGTCAAAGTCTTGTGAAGAAATCAATTCGTTGAAGAAGCCATATGGTAAATTGAGAAAGAGATAAAAGCAAAATTTCCACTCCTATTCGTGACGAGTGATGAGAATGTTGAAGGTAATTTCCTTATTCTTAACGAAATTGATTGTCTTTTGTTGAGTTGATTGTCTATTTTTGAGTTCGAATAGAGTTAGTGGATGGTTGAGAAAGAGTAGAGAGTTGATTGATAGATATGAGTGTTAAGATAAGCTTGAGTCTATTCGTGCCTTGATACCCACCTTTACTTATCATTCAAGAATGAATGATCCCAAGGGAAGATAATGTAATACCTGGTAAAATTATCAAAATAACCCTAGAGTAGAGATGTGTACATAACACATCTTTCCATGCCCCATTTAGAAATTCGAGACTGGATTTGTGATCAACATGAAAAATTGAGTGGAAAAATGATATCGATCGATTTTTAGAGCAACTAAATCGAAAAATAATTTTTTGATTTGAAACAAATTCTAGTGTTGATGCAAGATAAAGGCACGTCGCGCCTCTATTGCGAATGCACACTTATTTTTTTTGAAACTTTTTTGATGAAGATTGGGAAACTCATTTAAAAATTTTTTGGACAAAAATGCATGTAAGCGCGATGTGGACCCACTTCTCCAAGGTGAAAATTTTCTTTTAAATTCATGAGGGGCTTTTTAGTTAATTCTCAACCCCTCCTAACTCAAAGCACGATCAAATTGGATCATTTTGATGCATAAATAGGGTCTTAAACCCCATCTAAATTCTTTTCTAAATACTTGAAAGATTATGGCTTGAGAGAAGAGAAGATAGAAGCTTGATGGGAGGAAATTCAAGGAGAATTCTCAAAGATTGATCATTAAAGCTTCATCGCATGTATGTAAGGCTAAACTAAAAGCATGAGATTGTTCTCTAATATGCCCCATAGATGGTCCTAGAAGTGAGTTGAAAGTTCTTAAGTCTACATGCACGATTCTTGATTATTGTTTTGAGAAATTATATCTATTACATATATTTTTATATATTGATGATCATTATAAATTTATTTTCTTGAATAGATTACTTTTCATGAGATATTGCATAACCCTACATGATAATTTTGAAAGCATGCATGAATGAACCTAGGGATTGAGTCTAGGGCCTTGATTTGAGAATGTCAATTGTAATTGTGATATGAGAATGATGAGATGATGAGTTGATAGAGCTTTATAGTCCTATGAATCTCCATAAATAAATTCTAATAATTTTTATTTAATTATTACCTAATGATTGTTCTAAGCCTTGAGCTATTGATTGAGATGTTGATTGATAAGAGGATGAGAGTCTTTATGAGACTGATTGAATGATGAGTGTCTCCATGAGGCTGATTCGAGATGAGTTGATTGAGATGATTTGATGGAATTAATTGTCTTATGAGCATTGAGTCTTTGGGAGTAGTATCGAGCACCAAAAGAGCAAGAGTTAACCCAACTTGCACTCATCAAACTGCATATCGAAGCGTAGGTGAGGATTAAAACCATTATATCTCATAGTGGTTCCCTCTTGATAGAGACCCTGAAACAGTAGATGACTAGTTTGATTTACTGGTGGTCCCTAGTGGATTCAATTCATTTTCTACCTGGCAAGTATGGAACGGCTGTGGCAATATCAGTGTGATTGTTGTACAATCACTAGCTCATAAATGATTATTGTCGAATAAGATAAACTCCCTAAAAGTTCTCAAACTGAGTACTCTGAGTTGAGATGAGATGAGATGAGTTAAGATGAGTCCCTCTGAGAGGAGTCTGATTTGATTGATGAGGTTTGATGGGTTGATGGGTCACTTATCTACTCTTTATTCTTGCTTTAGATAGACATTTGACATGTTGATTTGTTATTGTCTTTGATGTTGATTGATGTTTCATATTATTATACATTTTTCGATTTTATTCAACTATTTTACATAACATACATTCCACATACTGACGTCATTCAGTGTTGTATCATTTTATGATGCAGATATAGGGATTAGAGATTATCAACAGGTGCATCATTGAGGATCTTGGAAATTCAGCTGATTGGTGAGTCCCCCCTACTTCGAAGGATTCATTACTTTTAAATTTATCTTGCTTTAGAGTTAGACTTTGCTTAGCTTTATTTTGATTGAGGTAACTATGGGTCTGTCATTGGCATCACCTGATCGTGATAGAGGTTTTACAGACTAGAGTCGGATATTGATTGTTAAGACTACAAGCTAATTCTTTCTACTAGCCTTTCATTTATATTATTAATTGAGATTTGATAGATGTGTCGATTTACATTCTTTATGCTTTCCGCTGATAGTAGGGCTTAGTGATTGAATGATTGTGATAGGGCCAAGTGGTTCACTTAGGGACAAGCAATAGTCTCTGGGTGGCGATCACGTCTTGGGTACCCTTCTGGGCTTGACATTTGTTAATGTGGATATTGTTTGCTAGTCTCTTTCATACTAGGCTTGATTTGTTTTGAGTTAAATTATTGTTCTTTATTTATTTACAAACTTTTACTTGAGTATCTTCTTCCGTTATTGAGTATGATGTGATGATGAGGCCGACTGGTTATTTTTAGAAATCAACAATGGTTCTTCAAGTGCCGCCCATGCCAAGGATATCCTCTCGGGGTGTGATAGCTTTATACTATGTGGTGGGTAATGGATTAACCGATGATGCCTACCAGTGCATGTTGTTTATACTGATACTGCTCTTACTATGCCACTTGGCATAGTTGGCTGGAGTGTCAATGATGTTTCATAGGTGAAAGCGAAGAAACTCTCTAACAACTGTTACTCTTATTTTCTTATGGTAGTAGTTGCGTCATTATTTATTTGGGAGTTGTGTCATTGTTTATTTATACACTGTATTCTTAAAAGCTCTTGTACCAGTTTAGACTAGATTTCCTAGAGGTGTCAAAGATTTTCTAGAATCTAAATTCGAACTTTTAGCACGGTATTGGTTGCTACATTATATCTTCCACACTATATTATAATTTTGAAAAATTATTTTGCATGATTTTATTGGTTGGGGATCAAGGATTTTCCTACTTAGGTGATAGAGTGGGTTTCTTCATGGCTCGATGAGTTGAGTCATGCTTATTCGATAAAATGTTATTACTCTCACCTTTCCTCCATCTCCCCCAACCCACAACCACAATCAATGAGAATTTATTTTTATTTAGGATTTGTTATACTTTCTCTTCTTCCTTTAAAATTTTTGTCTCTATCAAATATGCTAATGGGTGATAACAAGAACGTTTACAATCTATTCGTGACGCTTATTTCAGATGATGAACTAGATTTTTCTATGTGAAGAAGAAGATCAAAACGCTTATAACAAATTAGACGAAGCTTGGCTTTAGAAAGTTTGATTTTCATGGGAATTGTCATGTGCTCTTCAGAAGAAAAGATGAAGTGATGCAAATGCCCAAATTTATGCCAAATCCTCTTTTAATTGTTAGGTTTTATTTTTGTAGCAGCTAGTAGTGAAGTTAGGCAATAGGACCTTTGGCTCACTTGTGCTACAGTAATAAAGTTTGTTTAGTTTTGTTTATGTAATCCACTACATTAGCGGCGCATAAACTATGTTCGTCATATTCTTTAAAAAAAATTAAAATAAAAAACAGCCATTAAAGGGTAGAGATGTGGTTGAAGAAATGGGAGGGTAAATTTTTTCTTATTTCTTTTTCTTATTTAATTATTTTTTTCTAAATTAAATTCATTACTTTCAGTCACTTATAACAGAGCCAATAAAATTAATATCACATAAGCTCAATCAATAATTAAAAGGGTTCAAAAGTCTCATTTTAATTGAGTTTACGAGTTCAGTTGACAAAGAATTTAGTTAAGGGTCCAAAATACAAATTCATACAAGTACAAAGGTCCATCAAACCGTTTTGTTTAATCTATTTATAAGGCAACATGGTTAAAAATGTACATACAATAATTTATTCATTTTATATATGTTTATTATTATCACTTACCGTGATAGACACTTACAAAGCACGTACACTTGACTAGTTCATGTAAAAAGTACTTTTGATAAGTAAATTGTATTTGGCTAATCTTTTTAAAAAAATATTTTTGAGAGTCAAATTGCAAAAAAAAAAGGGGGGCAAGTATCAATGTATTTTTAATATTAAGATCATTTTATTGACAGAAACTATTTTAAATATCGACTGTAAAAAATTTTATTACGTAAATTTTGTTTGGTATGCAGGAAAATATTTTCTGTGAAAAATATTTTTTCTGAAAAATAAGTTGATTTCTAAGTTAGTTTATCATGTTTGGTTGCTGAGTGAAAAATATTTTCTATTGTTTAGTAGTGAATGAAAATATTTTTTAGAAAAAAACTTTTATTTTTAGATAGAGAGTAGAAAATATTTTTAAGAAAAAAAGTTTTTGATAGAAAAATATTTTCTCTATTTTATAATTTAAAGTATTTTTTAAAAATAAATATTTCAATTCTTTTTTGGGAGTGGACGGCAGGAAAGGGGGTAGGGGCGGGGTGGAGTAAATTTTTATGGTTTTTTTTTTTGAAGAGTGGGGTTAGGGAAAGGGAAAATGGGAAGGGGGATTACAATGTGGGGATTCGAACCCTCACTAACAAGGTGGGAGTTTAGATAGTCAACCAACTGAGCTATTAAAATTCCCTGGTGGAGTAAAAAATTAAAATTTTCAAATTCATTTTTTTTTAAAAAAACTAATCTTTTTATATGGTAGTGGGGTCCAGGGGAGGAGGGTGGAATACAATTTTTTAATTTTTTATTATATGGCA
>JAOTQJ010094568.1:0-11850 GCA_025642045.1 Solanum sejunctum
TATTTTGAGTTATATATTTATATTATACAGTTAATTCAGACCAGGCTTGTCCAGAATATTTATGGATACTTTCTCTCGACTAGAGGCTATATAGACTATGTAAACTAAAGTGTGGTCATGTCTTGTACATTAGGCACTGTGGCCCTAATGGCCTAGTTATACGCATCTACTTTAAGCTAGTTATAACCATTTATCTCCCTATAAGCATGCCAAACACAGAAGTTAATTATAATATGTAAATAAGCAAATAGACATAGATTGGTTCTCCCGAGCTTTACCGACAAGGGTGCTAGTCCGCCCTAACGGCAACTTGGGGTATGACAATTAAACTAGCTTGCAATTTAGATTTTTTAGGCATCATGTGTTGAGTTATGAATTGAATCATGTTGAAATTCTTGAATAGGTGATGGTGAAACCAAAAGATATGATTCATGGGATGTATTGTGTTATTATTGCCCACACATTGTCTAAATTATTGTCGGAATTGGAATCCAGAAGGTAAGGGTGTAATGCTTATGCTTTAACTTGTGGGATTTGATTGAATTGATATGAAAGGAAATTGCATCCCTTGGAATGTTTTATAGTTGTAAAGTGTGAGTTTGGAAGTATATTTTTGTCAGTGTGCTTGATGTAGTGTGGAACTGGTTTTAACTCTTGGAGATAATGGTTGTCTAGAATTTCTTATGTTAGTATAGAATTAATTATGTGCCATGTATTGTATATTGCTTGTATGTACCAAATTTGTTTAAACTATGTGTTTACTTTATGCTTGTTGTTGGAAAATCATAGGCACTACTTGTGCCTTCTGTTCTAGCTACGAGGCACTCCTATGACTTATAGGCTCCCCTACGAGTTGGAGTGGTCCCTCGTAGCAAGCATCAACCACCTGTTGTTTGTTTATATTTCCCATACAAGACTCTTATATGATTCATAGTACTTGATACGACTTATAGGGGTTCCATAATCTTGACTCAGTTCTTAAAAATTTCTCTGAAGTTTGGTACGAGGCCTGACTACGACTCATAGGCTCCTCTATGAAACATAACTGCCACTTGTATCTGAGGTTAGATTGCATTTCTATAAGTCATACTATTACTATAAGGTCAGTTATGACTCGTAGGTTGCACTACGAGTCATAACTACACTCGTACCTACAAAACCTGCTACCGTATCAAAAATTTTTCTGAATTGTATTTTTCTTTGTATTTTGTTCTTTGTTTTCCGTGTTGCTAATTCATACATATTAAAGCTCACATGGGTTATTGGTTGGTTAGCAAATAAAATGCCCCCATAGGACAAGTGGGTAATTCAAACCCTCCAGCAGAGGTTGATGGATGAATCTTCCAAGACTGAAAATTTGAAGGCTCTGTAGAAGTCCACAGTGTCAGAGTAGACCCTGATGCCAATAGACCCCAGACCCGGGCACTTTTAGCACAGACGTCGATAGAAGTTAGCAGTTCCTCCCAGTCTGAATAAAAGGAACAATAAGGTAACAGGGATGATTCAAATAGCAGCCAACCCCAAATGACCCCCTCATACTTAGGGTAGGGATCAAAGACGGAGAGCACCTCCCATACCTAGCAGGAGAAAGTCAAGTCCTTAACCCCAGCTGACCACGGATATTGTTTCCCAAGGATAAAGGAAATATATGATCAGGGTTTAGAGCCCAAGGGACAAGGTAAACTGGTGTGGAAATTCCACGAAGAGTCCCAACTAAGTGACTCTAGGTTGGTTAAAGTGCATAGGCTGGATATAGAGTTAGATAAACATGTGCCCTTCGTAGTTTGTGAGTTTTATTTGCTTATCTTGCTTCTCTCCACCAGGGGTTGCCAAAGAACAAGAAACCGATTACAGGTAGTGTCAGTCAGGGGTAGGAGAGTTTCTATTTAAAAGGAGACCATTCACCGGATTCTATTGGGACTCAATTAAAGCACACCCTAGGCTACCACAGAATATGATGGGCGTATTGATAATATTAGGAGAGCGGTGACTGGGAAGGATATTAGGGCCAGGATGGAGCTTCTATAGTGGATTGCTAGCAAGATTTGTTAGGAGCGCTTCGAGCTTACGTGTGTTACAAACCACGCTGATCCTATAGTAGAGGACCGCCTCTCTTTTCGGTCCAAGTTTTGGTGGTCTATTGTCCATTAGCTTATCAGGCCCACTTTCACGAATAATCTAATCACTTTGTAGTGGGCTATGTTATTAGCCAATATCTTAGATGGTTATAAGATATATTGGGCTCGGATCATCTCGGAGCAAATCCATGAGGCAGCCATCTGGACAAGTACCTCAATGCTATTTCCTATATTGATTCATCATTTATGCAGTACAATGGGTATTCCTATTGATCCCCATTGGGACCACCACATAAAGGGTACATGAACCATGCCCAAATTGATAAAGGCTGATGAGAACCCGGTGGCCTTACCTTAAGCAGCTCGTGCTATTAGTAAACCTGCTACTGGCCCTACCTCAATTGCTACAGAGCCCATGCCAGCTGTAGAGATCTAGGACACACCATCTCCATTGCTATGACACCAGCAACAACTTTATTACAGGTTGACCCTCTTATTCCTGTTGTTGCTTTTCAGGCTTTGTTATGCAGAGTGGCCATTGGGGAGTCCATATTATAGGCTCTATCTATATGGGTTGGACTTTGAGTTGACCAGAATATACGGGACATCGAGGAGAGGATGAAGTCATTCATCCGCACATTGGTAGACAAGAGAGTCAGAGTGGTGGATGGTCGAGTAGATGCATTTAAGGAGAGGGTCCAGCAAAGACTTGAACTTAGCTCAGCCTGCTGACACATGCACTTTGACTAAGGAGTTGGCCATGTTTAAGGCCAAATTATTATAGATGTTGGTATCTTCTGTTGCAGCCCCATAGGTGGCACCAGCTGTTGGTGAGGCATTTGAGTGGCTTGCTGACCGTCTAAACGTTCATGGGATGAGGCCCCTTGAGCATAGTGATGTCCTAGAGTAAACCTCGAAGAGGCCGACACTAGAGGAGGAACCCATAGTAGAGGAGGTAGTGTAGGAGTTACTATTATTGATAGTTATTCTAAGAGATTGAGAGCAGTACACCCTACATAGAGAGGGTACTTTTGGTACTGTTGCAGTGGAGATGGTACCCCAAGACACTACTGACCAGCCAGAGACAGGTGTTGATGCACTATGACGTTTGACACTTTTACCCTAGTTCTTACATTTTCATGATAGGTATTTTGTCCTGCTGCTAGACAATTCTTATCTTTATGTTGGTTTTAGATGTTCGTTTTTGAGATTGTTTTGCTACTTTGGTTTTGGATTCCATTTTTTAAATGTTGGTTTTTGATGTTTATATATCTATGTTATGTTTGCGTATTTTCGTATTTTAAGTCTTTTTACATTGAGCACAAAGTATCCTATTTTGGTGGGGTATAGGAAGTTATAGATTAAGGTGAAGTCTGAGTAGCCTCGAGTCCAAAATTTTTCCTATTTTTTGATCTCAAGGTTTTTTTGCTATGCTTTTTTTTATGTGGATGTTTACTTTTCTGTTGAACCGACATGTTTAGGTAGTGTAGATGATAAGTAAATTCATAGTAATGTTATCTATTGGCATATACGTAATTTTTAGATGTTTTTTTATGGTTTTGATGAAAAATTGGTTACCCTCAAAATTTTTGAGGTTGTGATTATTAATGCATTCAAATATTTTTGAGTATCTGGCATTGTGTTTTCTGATATTATGAAGGTAAGCTGAGACTGAAAGCATGACTTGTGAGTCTATACATGATTGTGGATGCAATTTCCATGCATGTTGTGAACTTATTTTGCTGTGTTCATACATCTTGTATGGACTTTAAACTTGCCTTATTACTCTAAGATTGTTTTTGTGATGTGGTTGAATAGAAAGGATCTTAGTCCTTTGTTCTTTGAGTGAACCCACGTTTAGCATAAATGCCCACCAAATTAGTGAGTGAATCCTTTGTTCCAAATTTTTGAGCTTCTCATGTACTTGTTCTTTATTTAGACTCTACTGGCTTAACCTTGTTTGATGAAATACCTTGATATTGGCCCTGGTCTATCCTTGAACATGTGAACCATGATTGAGGCCAAAGGCCTAAGCTAAGGGTGGTTGTAGTTGGTAACCATTGTTTGAGGCATAGATATTATATACTTCACCTGAGGCTAAAAACCTAAGTTAAGGTTGGTATTAATGTGGTAATAATAATAAGGTGGTTAGTTGGAAAATTGAGAAAGAAATGAAAAAGCATGAACCAAGTAAAGAAAAAGAAAAGAACAGTACCTTGAGTTAAGAAAAAGTAGCCAAAATGAGATTGAAATCGGGGGACAGCTAAAAAAGAGAATGAAAGCCCTTAGAGAAAAGTTCAAAATAGGAGAATAAGGGTGGATTAATTAAAAAGGGTTAGACTATGAAAGTAAAAAGTTTTGGTAAACCTGATTCGAGGATAGCTTTTAGTCACTACTTGCCCAAAATACCATACCAAAGATCCCTGAACCTATGTTACAAGCCTATAAATCCTAAAGTGATCCAACTCCACTTTATCAACAAGCTAGAAGATGAGTATGGAGACAAGCCTATGGTCTTAGTCAGTATGCATTGAATTTCAATTGTGAGAGTGAGAATGCTTCCTCGGTCTTTGAGTTCTAAATTCTTTTAAGTGGGTATGAGAGACTTCTTTCTAATGAGGGCATTTGCACTACTTGACTAGCATAAGACTATACTAGTAGTTGTGTATGGTTGATGGTCACTAGCTTTTCACAGTTGGATTGCCAGGTATCTTATTATATTCTTGTTTGCTTCATAATTTTGCTATCCTGTATTAAAAATAGTAGTTAGGTACATGAATCAATGGAGTTGTTGTATATGCCATTAGTATAATTGCTATGCACTTTGCGTTGTCTGCATAGATCGAGTCATCATTTGAAGACAAGAAATAATTATAAGTTGAGGGTGTTGATGTGCTGTAAAAATACAACACATTTGATGCCAAAAACAAGGGATTTTTTGGGTTCTTAATGCGACTTTTGATAGTGTTTATGTGTTTTTAATGAAATGTTGCAACTTTTCCTGAATCTTGGACATACGAGCATACTTACAAGTCATAGCCCAAGATACAGTCATAGCGAGTGTCATAGAAATAATCAAAGACCAAAAATTCAAAAATCTACTAGGTGAAGGTTACCCCTACGAGGCCATCTTATGAGTCGTAAGTTTCACTATGACTCATATACGTAGACTTGTAGCAGGAATCAGAGAGCCCAAACTTTGGACCAAAAACTGAACACTAAGACTATGAGAGGCACATACAAGCCATAGCTCAAGCAATGACTCGTGCTTATGTGTCATACTAGTTTAGTCGAAGATATCAAGAACCTAATACGAGACCCCGACTATGACTTGTAGGTCATCCTATGAGTCATACCTGTAAGACTTATCAGCTGCTAGCTATCTTTTCTATGTAAATTCTAGGGTTATTTTGTTAATACTATACATAGTTTAAGTTAAGGTTTTGGAGAAGAGTTTGACTAGGAGACATTGGAGAATCATATTTCGAATCTTTTCTTAGTTTTTAGGTTAGTTTATTGTTCTATCATGTGAAATCCATTTTAGGGATTGCAAATCTTGCCTTGTACTTATAGTTGATGAATCAATCTTTTGGTTTTGCAACTTGTGGTGCCTACACTCCTCATCGTTGTTGGTAAAACTCTCATATATGTCTTATATGTGGATCTTTGTTTGTTTTGGCTTAGACATGATTAGGTATGCACCCACAACTTGGGTGTGTGGGAACCATAGGTAGTTGTCTTGATATAACCTAGGTTTATTACATTTCTACAATTGGGGGTTTGCATGTATTGGCTATTTCCCTTTATTATGATTGTTGTTTGGTACTGGCCAATACCAAATCCCGCCTATTATCATGATCTCAACCAAGGTAGTGATGAATAGGAAAAGAGAAGTAGATGACAGGATTTGATTGATGTCTTCTCGTCTAACCAATCGAGCCTGACCAAGGGGAGGTTGACTAGGACAACTGGTAATGGTTAGTTAGCAGACCATGGTTGCTGACCAAGCGCCATGGTGAAATTCGACGTTTACCTTCATAAGAGAGCTGGAAGAACCTATGTTATCGTGGTGCATGCTAATCTTCTATTATGATTATGTTAACTGGGGTTGTCGAGTCAACAAACCATGGAGAACACAATTCGCTAGTTATCCCTAAAATTGAGTGCTTACTCAAAAAGTAGTATAGTCATAATTTTACTTTAGTTTTTGAATTAAAAAAATCCCCCATTTAGAGATTTTAGTTATTGATGTTTGAAATGATTAGTAGTGAATTTTTGTAGTCAAGCCCTTTATTCTCTATGGATTCAACCCTAAACTTCAGTTAGGTTAACTACTGACAACGATGACTTTCTTATTGGACCATGAATATCAGATCGTGTTAGGTCACCATCAAGAATACTTATCCTTTATCAAGGGGTTAGCCACCTCTATAAGATTGATCTTTGATCCAGGTATCCTCAAGTAAACATGAGGGAGTGTGACATTCCTAAGGCGGCCTTTCAGACTAGGTATGGGTCGGCTATCTTCATAGATCTTATGAATAAGGTCTTTGAACCCTATGTCTATTTGTTTATTGTGGTCTTCATTGATGATATATTGATCTATTCTCATAGTAAGGAGAAGTATGTGGCTCATATAGGGGCAGTGCTACAAAGATTGAAAGAAGAGAAATTATATGCTAAATATGAGAAGTGTGAATTTTGGTTGAAAAAAGTTGCCTTTCTAGGTCACTTGATATCGGGGGATGGTATTAAGGTGGATCCTAAAAAGACAGATGTCATTAGAAATTGGCCTAGACCATTGACCCCATTGGATATTAGAAGTTTCTTAGGCTTAGCAGGTTATTATTGGATGTTTGTGAAAGGGTTCTCTACTATGGCTCTCTTATGACTAAGTTGACTCAGAAGAAGGCCAATTTTGCATGGACTGCTGAGAGTGAAAAAAGTTTCCAAACATTAAAGAATAAGACTATCTCTGCTGTTATCCTATTTCTACCGAAAGTGTTGGAGGGTTTATGGTGTAATATGACGCCTCTTGGATTTGTTTGAGTTGTGTGCTGATGCAAAATGGTAAGGTAATAGCTTATGCTTCTAGGCAACTAAAAGTGCATGAATACAATTATCCTACTCATGATCTTCAATTGGCACCATGGTTTTTGATTTGAAAATATTTCATCATTATTTATTTGCGGTGCATGTTGATGTGTTTACCAATCATAAGAGCCTCCAATAAGTGTTAACTCAAAAATGATCTCAACTTGATAAAAAGAAGGTGGTTAGAAATTCTTAAGGATTATGATATGAGTGTACATTATAATCTCAATAAGGCTAATGTTGTGGTGGCTGCTTTGAGTAGGGTCTCTATTGGTAAGCCTAGCCCATGTTTATGATGGGGGCAAAGAGGTGTATAGGTAAGTTCATAGGTTGGCTAGATTGTGGGCTATATGGAAGAGGTAGATAAAGGTGTCATGATGGTTGTTGATGGTTCAAAATCTTTCTTGGTTGATGAGGTAAAAGCACAGCATAATCTTGATCTCTCCTTCTTTGAATTTAAGACATTGGTGAAAGAGGGCATGGTGGAGGTTTTCTCCCAACAGGGAGATGGTGCCAGGTAACAAGGTACGTTGTGTGTGCCTTGTGTTTATGACTTAAGATAATACATTCTTAATGACGATCATGATTTTTTCTATTTTGTTTACCCTAGTTCTACCAATATGTATAGAGACTTGAGCAATGTGTTTTAGGGGGGAGGTATGAAGATTTGACTTCATATTCTTGTTCAAGGGGCAAAAGTTTTGTGCAAAATAGGTATAAACCTAGTTTTAGAGCAATCGTGTCAAAATTCAAAAATCACAAAAATGTTATTCCAGTGAGCTATTATGTAATTTTGCTAGCAGTTTTCAATCTCGATCTAAGACTTTTTGATTTTGGGCCTAAGTGTTCCCAAACATGAAAATACCTATACTTAGCCATATTTCACCCTCATATAATAAAAAATATTTTTCAATACTTACTCAAACATTTAGATAAATATTTCACCCCAAATTGCAAGTTACAAAACTCATCCAGATCTTAAGGTTCTCATTCAAGCTTCAAGTCTCCATTTCCAATCTTTTTCAAAGATTCTCCAAAGTCAAGGTATGTGCGTTTCAACCATTAGGTACTTTCACCAATGGTGCCCAAGCTTTTTTTAATGTAAAATACATGTTTCTAAGTTGATTTTACATATGGGTTTTTTATTATGAATTTGACTATGAACTATGTTAGGGTATTGTAAAAGTGTGACTGTTTCAGCATGTTGTGAGCTATTCATCTTTAATCTATCTTGAGATCTGATGAAGGATTTTGATGTATATTGTATGATGTTGTTACTAAGTATTGGTGGGATGACTTATTTTAAGAATTCTTGCATCAATTCACTCTTTAACTACATAGTTTTACACTAAGATTACAAACCAACCAAGTGTTTGGTAAAATGTCCGATTTAGGGTTCTTAAGTAGTTGATGTTCTTATGACTTCATGATGATGAAAATATGGTATAAATGTTATGATTTCATTGATAGTACCTATAGTGTTGAAAGTTGATCAATTGCCTTATTTGGGCGTTAGTAGGCCCGAAATACCATGTTGGGGGTTATATACCTCAATTGCCTTGCACGAGAGGTAGCAGACCCATGAAACCATATTGAGGGGTGGGGTTGTACCTCAATTACCTTACTCCAGAGGTAGTAGGCCTGTGCAAACATGTTTGGGGGTTTATACCTCAATTGTCTTGCTCGGGATGTAATAGGCCCATGCAACCATGTTGGGCGGTTTGTACCTCAATTGCCTCGCTCGAAACGTAGTAGTCCCATATAACCATGTTGGGGGGGGTTTGTACCTCAATCTCCTTGCCATGGAGATTGTAGGCCTTGATTACTAATAATGATCTCTTTATACATATGTAATATGTTCTATATACAAGTATGTTTACTTCAAGTATCATTCAATCATGCCATGTTGTTATATGTTCATCTATTGCATAATTATGCATTTTGACTATGTTGTTTATCTATTATCGCATTGCATCCTACATACTTGGTACATTCAAGTGTACTAAGGTATATTCTATGCCTACATGATGCCACCATATGTGTACCAGAGACCCACTTGATTATGCTACTCCTCCACACAGCTAATATGACTTCTCTACAAAGCAAGTGGTGAGTCTCCTAATTCGGGGACATTGATTTGAACTTATGCTATGTACAAAGGCTATCTTTCCTATTTAGTATATGCTTGATTGTGAGGTCGCGCCCGGTATTTTTTATTGGCCCCCACTAAGTTCTATATTTAGAGGTGTTGATGGACAAGATATGTATTGATGCTATCAGCCATGACTCTCTATACTCTATGATGTTTTATGCTATGAAACATGTCCCTTAGCGCCGGTTATCCTTATTTCTATCTTTTATTACTATTTTATTTTACATGACCAAGAATGTGTAACGATATGTTAAGAGACTTGCTTGGAGTCCCTTCGGGTTCCCCATCTTAGGCCGTAGGCTTGGATTGTGACACCATCATACTTGGTAACACAGTCATGTACATCAAAACCCTTTATTAAATCCCACAATAGATCATAGATTCATAGATCAAAACATGCTTAAACAGTCACAATTTCATGAAATGCCAACATAGTTCATAGTTAAATTCATAATAAGTAAGACCCATAGGTAAATTAACTTGAAATAATGTAATTTAAGTAAAAAATAAAGCTTGGGCACCATAGGTGAAAGGATCCAATGATTGAAACTCACATACCTTATCTTTGGAGAATTTCTTGATGAAGATTTCAATGGAGACTTGAAGCTTGGATGAATCCCTTAAGATCCGGAAGAGACTTGGACACTTGAATTTTGAGAGAGATATTAGCCTATGTGTTTGAGAGAGTATTGGAGAATGTCATGGAAGAAAAGAATGCAAAATATGGCTAAGTATATGTATTTTCACACATAGGTCAGCTTAGGCCTATGAAAAAAATTCTTGGACCATACTAAAAACTGGCAATAAAATAATACACTAGAGAGCCTGGGGTGCAATAGCTCACTAGAAATCGCATTCTTGAGATTTTCAAATTTTTCTACGATTTCTTTAAATAAGGGATAGACCCATTCCTGGCTCAATTATGCCCCCTGAATAAGAATATGAAGTCGGATTTTTAATATCATGCATAGATTGTCAGATATCTTGAAATTACAATTTAGGGCACTTTTGAGTCATATTTTCGGGCACTTTTTGGGGTCATTTCAATCCATGACTTCCCTTAGTATCGTTTCCCTTCTTTATGTCTCTTGTTGCTGATGTTTTGCTTTCGTGACCATGGATGTGTGATTGATATCTAAGAGGCTTATTTGGGGTTCCGTCGTATTCCCAATTCGTCGTGTCACGTCCAGGTCCTAGGCTTGGATCATGATAGGAAGTTCTGGTTGAGATCTTTGATGGGCAACTGTAGAGGCTTATCAATGAGGATCAACATATTGAAACTTCTACATGGAAAGTGGAACAAAGTATGATGTGAGATACCTCTGTCCTTTCTAATCTACTCAAGCCTATAGTATTAGGTTCTGCCTATTGTCAATAGTACCACTACAACCATTTTAGATTTAACCACCCCGTCAAAGTGTGGCCAAAATTATGAAAAAGTATTGTCTTTGATCAAAGGCCACACTTTTGCCGGGATGGCCTGAAGAGGCATAACCTTTGACTTTAGGGCACAGTTTTTAAGTGTTGCCTTATCAGCTACAATTTAAAAGTGTGGCTGGTACATAACAAAAGTCACGCTTTGTAATTTCGTATATAGTAACACTTTTTTTTCATAAAACTACATTTTTAAGCATGGCCTTTTCTTACTTTTTGGCCACACATTTGAAGCGTAACAATTTATTGTGTCTTTAGGACAACACTTTTAAGTGTATCCTTTGATAACATCCATGCCAAAATTGATGATTATATGGCTACACTTTTGAAGTGTCACAGTATTGGCTCCAAAAATATTTATATTCCAAAAATTTTCATAAGACAATTCTTTAAATATGTGCATACCAGCAATGAATTTTTTCATAAAACTAAATGTATTCAAACTTTTAAAATAGTTCAAAAACTCTTCCTATCATTCACTTCAACAAATCAAATTTACTTGTGCCCACCATTCAAATTTGATTGATCTCTTGCATTTTCCTACACTTTTAACGAAAATAAAAAATTAAACACAAACTTTTATCAAGAAATCAAATGTCAAATTTCATTTATAAATAAAAAAACATACGCAACGGAGGTTGAGTAAATATGTCCTTTACTTTCTAGCGCTTTGACTTCTTTAATTAACGTGCAACATGCAAAGATAATCCTTTACTCTCTGTATTACTGAAAGAGTAGAGCATGGGAATTCAGTAGTGGTAGGAATATAGTATAAAATGAATAATAAATGAATGAGAAATGATAGATGACATGTAAATTTCACTTTCCCATCAAGTATTGCATGTTTTGCAGTTATGCACAAAAATATCTTCTGAGCATTTATGATATCATTCTCCTTCAACTCTTGTGCATAGAAAGCTTATGCAATCATTGTGGTATCTTTCAAGAATCTGAGAAAACAAGATTTCTTAATAATTATAAGAGCGTCATCCCTCAAGGATTACCAACAGACGAAAAATATCAAATGCTTTTATTTTGAATATTCAAAGAATTTTCTCCAACTGATGGCAGGTGAAATAAAAATATTGCTCT
>JAOTQJ010094579.1:0-11850 GCA_025642045.1 Solanum sejunctum
CAATTGTTGCAAGTCTTCCTTTCCTTCTTCCTCTCCTTCTCTTCTTCCCTTCTTCAATGTATACATATGAGCTTACACGACAAGAGAAAAGTTCTTCATTTTTTTGAACTAAGGGAGGTATATATATAGAGACTAAACTTATTAAAATTGCACCCTAAGGGCTCCTAGTTAGCCCATTATTCACTTAGGTCCCCAACGTTTCTAATTTAATCCAATTGAGGACTCCCGACTCCAACTTGAAATATACGCTCCAGTTATAATTAAGCACCGCGAACTTACTTAATTTAAATCACACCATGTTCGTCATAACTTTTCCATTTGAATGATCTACTTCGATTGAATTAATTACGGGGTCTAATACGAACAACCTTAAGTGTCGAGTCTGCTCCATTCAGTGGTCGAACTCTACTGTTGATCTGGTGGTAGAGAGCTCGGGCCCAAACAGCATATGGCTGATGGTGGTCTTTGAGAAATCCACCTGTCGCCCCCTTGGGAAGAGTTCTTTGAATGGTCGCTGCATAAGATACGTACAACTTGCTCACTAGGGTTGGGGAGCATCTCCCAAGTAATTTGGTATACCACTGGAACTCATATCATTTGATAGTGTCCTGGTGACCAAGGACACTGCCTAATCCGGCTGAGATAACCCAAGGCTCCTCGTAAATAGAGTAGGTTGGGTTGACCCATTTTATAGTATATATGTCCTTTGTGTACATATCCCGCATGCCCGTGACACACCACCATTTAGTAAGAGAATCTAGTTGAGATGGTGATACCCGCAGTGCGGCAGAGGACTCTGTATCTGACTCGCCGCTGGAGCCTAATTCTAAGCTGGACTTCTTGCTAGACGGAGTCATCCGAATAGAGCTTCTTTAATTGTGCTCTTCCTCATCAGACAAGGTAGTACGAATGATAAAAGCCTGGGTCAGCCCAACTCTACCACAGACCACAATCTATGGTCTATCAACATCCTAGTTAGGTCGTACATTGATCTCCTCTAGTGATCCACCGAGCATGAGGGGCTGATCCTCCTTGAGGGATCATCTTTGAGCCTACTCTACATGGCCATGATTTCCTCCGGTCTTGTTTTCAGGGCCATAATTCTTGAAACACACACATTTACACACCTTGGTTAGCCCCATAAATTAGAAAATGAACTGCAGAAATATATCAAACTTAGGTGCAAAAGGGTATACGAAAGCACCTCTATGGGTTGTAGTAGAAACTATGAGCCATAGAAGGCTCTCATAAAATAGTGGTCATAATTTTTTTATTTATTGGAGTGACATCTACGAGACTAGGTACGACTCATAGAAGGTTCTATGAGTTGTAGGCTGAGTCACAGATGATTTTAGTATTTGAATTCATTATAAACAGGGATCCACGAGACTTTCTAAAGGTCATAAAATGTTCTATGACTCGTAGAAGGTCTTGTCTGATAGGTATTATTGGGGGAAAATACAACTTGTGGAATATTTCACAGGTCATAAAAGACCCTCATAGACCATAAAACTCAGTTACATGAGTTTGTAAGTCCATGAACCTAACCATACAATAATTGGTAATTAATGGTTTTAATAACCAAACACTTACCAAATTGAGTGATCAGATTATTGGAATTGAAGGAGGTGATGCGATACTAGAAATCCTAGGCTGTCGAAAAACCTCACCAAAAGGTAGTGGTGATGTTTCTATCAGTGGTTGAAAAAATTTGCAGTGGTGGGGTTTGGCCTGATAGATATTATAATTAGGGTAAGAAGTGGGATCAAAATATTTTGAACCCAATTTTTATAGTTTGACTAAGTCAGTCAAAAGTGATGGGCTCAGACTCTACAAAACCCTGATTACAGGCCATCGAGTATTTCATGGCCCCATAAGTCATAGTTTCGTAGAATATCTAATACCTAGTTTTGAGAACTAGGTTTCATGGACCAGTATATGAATCATAAATTCAAGTAAGACTCATAGAGTTGGCCGTAGAGACCCCAATACCTAGTGAAAAACTCAAAAAACTTTCTTGGGATCCATGACCCTCATCCACGACCCATAGTTGTTTCTATGGGCGGTAACATTGGCTTATGGAATAGAATGCAAACCTCTTGCTCACTAGAAGTGACTATGAGATAGCATATGGGTTGTAAAGTGATGTACGACTGATAGAACCAGTCATAGAAGCACTTCTTGATGACTTTTTCAGCCAAGGATGGCTGACTTAGCCATGTACCTGCATATTCTTCACAAAACACACTATTACCCTATATACAACTAGTCTAGTGTCCAAACTTACAACTAAAATACAAGAAAATAAACTACTTATAAGTCCAAAAACTAAAACTACAACTACAACTACAACTACAACTATTACATCAAAAGCCTTGGGTTGCCTCCCAAGTAGCACCTGATTTATTGTCGCAACATAACATAGACAAGTTGGCTGCTCAGACTTTACCAAGTGCACAAACCTCATTCTTCAAATCATCTGGCATCTTCATAAACTGATAGATAATGAAGACGACTTCTTTATTACTCAAAGTAAACCTGAGTTGACTAGTCTCCAAAACCACTGGTGCTCGACAATGGCTAGGAATGGCTTTTCCAAGATGATTGGGATGCCTAATCAACCTTGCAACCTAGGATCACAAAGTCTGTGGGGAATATTAACTTCTTCACCTTGACAAGAACATCATAAAGTATCCCACAACCTCTTTAATATGTGATCAACCATCAACAACTGCATGCTCGTTGGAGTAGGGGTTCCTAGTCCTAGCTTCTTGAAGATCGTAAGAGGCAACAGATTAATGCTTGCACCAAGATCACATAATGCCCTTGTGAATTCCACATCTCCAACGATGCACAATATGGTAAAAGTATCAGGATCTTCTCGCTTTTGAAGAAGTGACCTCATAGAAATTACACTGCAATGTTGAAGTTCTTGTGAGAGATACTGACTAACAATGCACTTCTTTGTAACTAGGTCCTTCATGTACTTTGCATATGCTATCAGCTTCTCTAATGCCTCAATGAGAGTGATATTGATGGAGAGTTGTTTCATCATGGAGAGAAAGAGCTTGAACTTACCCTCCTTCTCCTTCTATTTAACTATTTGAGGGAAGGGGAGAGGAGGCGTAGGGATAGGCTTCAGCTTATCTGGCGCATATGTAGCATCACTCACCCTATCCTTGTCATAATCATCTCTGGTATTTGAATCTTTGACCTTAATTGTCTCCTCTCAAAAATCATCTTTATCTGCTAGCATGAGAGGATCAATAGTGCTCTTGCAACCACTAGTAACTGCCACACACTACCCTTCATTCTTAGGATTTTGAACTGTGTTGATAGGTAGTGTACCCCTTTGATACTAGTTAAGTTGAGTTAGCATTTGACCAAACTATTGCTCAAAATTTTCAATGATAATAGATTGAAACTCAATTTTCTAATTTATACTGGAGATCTCAAATTTCATTCCCCTCAGAGTCTCATCCTGTGTTTTAGCTTTCTTTAATAGGTTATGAAACATCCCCACAACTTTGGAACTACTAGCATCTGTGTCGCAATCGTGTGGTGGCACATATGGACCATTTCTATAACTATCTCTGCAGACCCAATCTGCATATTTGTCTTGGCCTTAATTCTTATCCTAGTTCACTATGCGGTTTTCTCTAAAAGCTCCATCTCTGTTTAGACATTGGTTTCCTTGACCTTGGTGCCAATAGTCTTGGTTAGATCCTTGCGCATTCGTTTGAAAACCCTTCGTAGGATAGCAACAAAATAAGTATCCTCCTTATAGTAGGGGTTATGATACATGGGTGCGTGCGGAGGCAGATGAACAACTGTATTGAGTCATTTTTGATTCTGCTTCATCATCACCTTCATATTTGTATGGATTAGGGAAAGCTCTTGCATAATCTCTTTATTTATTTTAGCTTGTTTAGAACCAATACTAACAATGCATGAACTTTTGGTGGATACTCTATCTCTTTGGCCCCATGTACAATTGGTCTTGACCACTCTCTCCATTCTTACAACAATCCTTACAAATGGTTGATCTAAGAGCATGCCTTGAATAATGGTATCAGCACAAGCTTGACTATTTTTATCAAGTGCACAGGAGAATATCTCCACCAAGGAATCATCAATAATTTTATGGTTCGAGACACTCCTTAAGCACTTAGTAAATTGTTACCATATAGTAATGATCTAGTCATCAAAAAGTTTCTCAAAGTTGTTGATTTGGTCTTTCAACTTAAGCTTCTTCGATCTCAGGAAATACCTCTCCAGAAAGGCCCTTTAAAACTCAGCCCAACTAGTGATCGAACTCTACGGGAGCTCAGATATTCATAGAGTTGCATTTCCTATCAGAGACAATAGCAAGGCATAAAGTCCTATAACATCCATAGACAGATTTTGTATCCCCATCACACTCTTGTAAACAAATGCAACGTCGTGTAGATGGCTATGAGGATTCTCTGATTGTAGGCTCGTAAACAACCAACTATTCAGCAACATCTAAAGTAACCCACTCAAAACCATGAACTTTTCATTCAATAGTGGTGGTAACATAATGGCTCCATTCACCTTCATAACCATATGATTCAGCTAGTATTGATTCTACTAATAAGCTTTGGTACTAAAGTCCTGTGGCTGTAGAACATTATCCTTAAGAGGAGGTGGGTTTTCATTGTCGACATTTTGATGTGCTGCCAAAAGGCAACACTTTTGATGCTTAACACTTAGAATTTTGTGTATTCTCAATGTGATGTTAGTTGGTTTTATGTATTTTTGTGTTTATGTTTGAAAGATGACAGGTTGACCTTAATTTTCAGGAACATGGTAGAAGGTGCTGAGTTTTGCTATTGTACGAGACCATTCTACTAGTCGTAGACCATTCTACAGGTCATAGGGTGGTTTCGTGGATAATTCTAGTAAGGGAATATTTTCTGAAGTTTATTCTATGAGCATGCAAATGAGCCTTAGAGAGGTTTATGAGTCATAGAAGATGGTTCATGCCCTAAGGATCAAAGACTTGGACTTTCAGGAAATTCATCAGAAGAAACCCCTCTTGCCGGTTGTAAACCACTTTACGATTCTAGAGGGGTATCATAGAGTTAAAGTCTAAATTTTTAGCATTTGAGTATGAGACTCCGATTACGGGCCGTGGAATGCAATAAGACCTATTAGATATCTTTCATATGGCGTGCCGACCAACTCTCCTATTTTGTTTAGGAATTGAATTTTAAATTTTTATAAATAGCTATTTTAGGTAATTTTTCATAAGATTTCACCTAATATGCAGAGAACTCCATATTTTGAGAAAGAAAATTATAAAACCATATTGGAGTGTCTTTGAAAACACTTGTGATTTAATTTTACCTTGAAGCTTGTGATTCTTATTGAAGCTGGATTTTCCTTGTTATTAATTTTATTATGTAAGTGTTCAATTATGTCTTCTCAATTCATAATTTCTGCATCTCCACATGGAATGAGTAGCTAAATCCACAACTAGGGTTGTGGGAATCATACAGAACTAACCAATTAAAATTGGATAATTCATGATTCTTGGAAGGTTTATATGCATGTATTAATTAACTCTCTTTGTTTTGCATGTATTCTGATGGTGGCCAACATTAGAAGTTACCTACTATTACTGAATAAACCAAGGTACTAATGATAGGAAAAGAATTTAATTAACAAGATTTGATTGTTCATCTAATCATCCAAACTGGATCAAAGGAAGGTTGTATTAGGACTAATATGTAATTGTTATTAATGCACACTATGGAGATAGCCAAGTCGCATAGCGAAATTCATTTTTCACCTTTGACCAAAGGGCTTGTGAACATAAATTACCATCCTGCATATTATACACTAGAAAAGAATTTGGTTAACTAGTGATACTGAGTTATTGAATCCTGGGGAACATAATACCCTAATTTATCTCCATTACTGACTTCTCTCTTATGATAGTTAATTTAGTTATATTTTCCATTGATTATTATTATTTAACCTCCCCCTACATTTGGAGACGAAAGTTGGTTAATCATTCGGATTGCAAATTGGTGAATTCTCTTGAGCCTACGTATTCCCTGTGGGTTCAACTCTAGCATTTGTTAGGTTCTATTTTTTGACAACGACCATTTTATCCTCTGAAAAAGAGGTGTAACTTAGGTGACATCATGATTGTTGCGCTGTTGCTGGGGAGTACAGCTACACTTAATGAATTCATTAACACCATTAGTTCCCTTATTTTACTTTTGTTTGTTGTTTTTGTTCTTTTTCAAGATATAGGTGTAGTATATGCCAACACTTAGATTCAAGGCAATCCCTTAACTCTATTTGATCTAGAGATCCACAAAACATTGAAAAGAATGCCCAAGATAATGCCAATAACGTGTCCATGCAGCTTTGAATAGGAATAACAATGAGGATACTGTGAATGAGAACCCACCACTTCTAGAGGATATTGCTCCACAGCCTCAAGATTTCGTTACCAATTCTTACCAATGGAAACAGCATAAGTTGAATCCTATAGCTATGTAGGTAACCGGAGCTATTGTGTTACCGCTACTACTGGTAGATACAAAGTTCATAGTCTCGAGTGGGTTACTTCAGATGCTACAGAACCGCAAGCTATTTATAGGCTTACCATTAGAGTATCCTCATCTATCTACACAATGTGGCATTTATCTATAAGAGTGTGATGGGAACAAAAAATCTGTCTATGGATACTATGGAACTCTGTGTCTTTCCATTATATCTTATGGGCAATGCAACATTAAGGCTATCTGAGCTCCCGAAGAGTTCGATCACCAGTTGGGCAAACTTGCAGAAGGCCTTTTTGGAGAGGTACTTCCCTAGATTGGAGAAGCTCAAGTTAAAGGACCAAATCGACAACTTTGAGAAACTTCCTAGTGATTTAATTAGCACTACTTTGGAGCAGTTCACCAAATGTCTGAGGAGTATCCCCGACCATAAGATAGTTGATAATGCCTTGGTAGAGATCTTCAGCCATGCCTTTGATAAGAACAGTCAGGCTTGTGCTAACACTATCATTGGAGGCGTGTTTTTGGATCAACCACTTACAAGGATTGCAGAGCAAATGGAAAGATGGTTAAGACTAATTAAGGATGGGGACAGCGAGACAGAGCATCTACTAAGAGTTCATATGTTGTCAACATGGGTCTAGAGCAAGCAAGAATTAGTCAAGAAATTATGCATCAACTTGCTCAGATTCACACAGGTATGGAGGTGATGATGAAGCAGAGTAAAAAGAGAGTAAATACAATGGTTCAACAACCTCTATGTGCACCTCTATATGAGGAGCCATACTATGATGAGGACACATGTTTTTTTTGCTGATCAGATGGGGTTTTCGGGACCAATGCCTAAAGATCCAATCAGGATAATTGGCGCCAAGGTCAAGAAAACCAAAGTCAGAACTTTAATAGACATGGAGCTTACAAGGACAACCGCAGAGGTCACTATGATAGGAATAAAGGTCCAAAGAGAGATATAGATTGGGGTCATAGAGAAGGCTTCAAAAATGGTACTTATGTGCCACTGGACGATCGTGATATAGGTGCAAGCAGTTCTAGTATTGAGGAGATATTTGATCACCTGTTAAAGAAACATGAGACACAGGATAAGACTTGAAGGGGCATGAAATTAAATATTTTAAGTATTAATCAAAAAATAGAGTCTCACTCTATGGCTATCAAATAATTGGAGCAATAATTTAGTCTAGTATCAACTCAACTTAATCAGCCTCAAAGGGTACACTACCTAGTAATAAAATTCAAAATCCTAAAAATGATGTTTAGTGTACGACAATTACTCCTTGGGGTAGTAAGAGGACCATTGATCCTCCCATACCGATTGATGTAGAAGATGCTTTAGAGGACATGGCTGCAGCCAAGGATGCAGATAAAAGAGACCATCATGGCAAGGATGGGGTGAGTGAAGTTGCTGATCCACCACTGAGGTTGAAACCCATTCCTAGGCTTCCTTCCCCTTCCCTCAAAGAATCAAGAAGAGGGAGGAGGAAGGAAAATTCAATTACTTTCTCTCCCTGCTAAAGCAACTCTCCATCAACATTCCTCTCATTGGAGCATTGGAGACGATGTCAGGGTATGCTAAGTACATGAAGGTCTTGGTCACTAAAAAGTTCTTTGTAAGCCAAGAGCTCTCCGAAGAGCTTCAGCATTGTAGCGTTATTGCTAAGGTCCTTGGTTTAGAAGCTAGAAGATGCAGGTGCTTTTACCATACCTTGCATCATTAGAGATGAGGAGTTCGCAAGAGCACTATGTGATCTAGGTGCCAACATTAATCTGATGCCTCTTGCAGTTTACAAGAAGCTTGGATTGGGAGCCCCTACTCTAACTAGCATGCGTTATTTGATGGCGATTCGCACTGTGAAGGCGCCTGTGGGGATATTATATGATGTGCTGGCCAATGTTGAAAAGATCATATTCGTTACAGACTTTATGATCCTAGAATGCCAAGCTGACTTCAACGTCCCAATCATCTTAGGAATACCATTCCTAGCAACTGGACTAGCACTAGGGGATTTGGAAGCTGGCCAACTCAGGTTTAGATTGAATAACAAAGTTGTCTTCAATATCTATTAGTCTATGAAGCATCCAGATGATTTGAAGAGTGAAGTCTAAGTAACTAATTTGTCCAAGTCATACCGGGACAATAATTCAAGCGCTACTTGGGAGGAAACCCAAGTTTTTTGATATAATAGTACAGTTATAGGTTTATTTTCAATTTTTGGATTCATAGGCCATTTTTTATCATATTATATTGTAATTTTAGACTGGTTGCATATAGTGTAACATTATATTTTATGTAGAGTCTACAGGTACAGGACTAAGTTAGTCAGTTTGGCTGAGAAAAGCATCAAGTTGAGTCTCTACAACTAAGTTTACGGGCTGTAAAACATTTTACAATCCATATCCCATCTCGTAGAGATTCCAATGAGCAGAAAAATTATGCATTCCAGTCTATGAGCCAACTTTATGATTTGTAGATCAAAATACAAGTCGTGAATAGGGTTGGTGGACCCCAGGTAAGTCTCCTAAGAATTTTATCAAATGTTGAGGTCTCTACGACCAAATCTACGAGCTGTAAAATACTTTATAACTCGTAGACTGGTCCATGAAACATAGTCATGAAATCTAGGGTTTGGATGTACTATGAAACCATGATTTGCGTGCTGTAAAACACTCTATGACCTATAATCAGGGTTTCGTAGAGTCCAGGCCCATTAACTTTTAGTTAACCCGATCAATGTATAAATAATAGTGTCAAATTATTTTAACCCCATTCTTGACCTAAATTACTAAATTAACCTAACCAAAACCCCTACCCCTTCGTCTTTTCGATCACCACCAGTCATCGTGCACTCATTTTTGGCGAGATTCTAGTAGCCTAGGGTTTCAAGCCTAGTCACCTCGTTCATCTTCTTTACTTTAATCTCTTTATCTTGGTAAGTTTTTGGTTTAGTTAAAACCTTTAATTTGCCTTGTCCAGAATGATTGAGTTGAAAATCATATGGCGAATGGTGTCTACACACATAATCCATATTTGAATTTAATTGTTGTTAGTTGAAATTAGGTTGCCCATGTTTGAATTATTGACTAAGTCTGGAATTGGATACTTTGGCCTTGTATGAAATATTTCGGATAGTTGTTTGTGCCTGCTGAGTCCATTACCATATGACGTTGAATGTTTGTGTTTGTGAATTGATGGGTGATGATATATGTGCACAATCTTGTTGAAAACAAACATAGTTGGTCAGAATTGTAGGATAAAACATGCTTAATCGCTTTCAATGGGGTGTATATTTGTAGAACATGTTGGGGGTAATGGTTGTGGTGTGCAAATCATGTGGGAGCATGTGTTTTTGCTTTGATTCTAGTAGTTTTATGTTGAAAATGTCATTTGGTGTCCATGTGATGGGCTTACAAACTCAGTTGGCTAAGTATTTTGGTTCATGAGTCGCTTTATAGCCCGTAGACTATTCCACGCGTCATAATTTGCCCTCGTGCAAGATTCCAGAAACTTGATGTTTCTAAGTATCCATCAGAAGAGACCTTCTGTGAGATGCAGATCACTTTATGGCTCAATTTCAAGTTAGGCAGCGGTCTCTTTTATTCAGTAAGCTCTTGTTAATAATGTCTAGCATAAATTGCATATAAATTAGATTATATTCATCTAATATTTATTTTCTTTTATTCTATTTTGTTTTTTATAATTTTCAATTAAGCCTTAGACTAGTATAGAACCTTGGAGACCTTATTTTAGGCTTAGGTCTTTCTTAGGGTATGATTTATGATGAGTATCATTTTGTGAATCATATGGGTGACTGTAGACTAGGTTTGATCCTTAAATGCTTAATATAGGTTTTATTGCCACCATAGGTATGGCTTTCGATAAGTTTGTTTTAGGTAGTATGCCTGATGCTAGTTTATGAGGCTCTAATAACCCATTGTAATCATAAGTATGATACAGTTATGATCGGTTATTGATTGAGGATTAAGTATTTGGGGTTAGCGTTGCTCTTAAAGATATTTTCTCTGTCCCCTACTTGATTTTTATTTTCCTAAAATTCTTTAGCATTGTATTGGTGATAATTTAATTAGATTATGGTTATTCTATATTGTTGAGCTCGAAGTCTCATTCAAGGATCAATTGGACCCTAGGTTAGTTCTCTTAGTCATCATAATGTAGAGGCAGTGGTTTGATTTTCTAATCTTATGTGCCTTAATTGGATACTATGATGACAGCCATTGCATTGGTTGCTCATTCTCACTTATGGAGAAGTATAACCACAGTTCACGCATTTGTTTTTCATTTTCATGCATGGGGACGAATGTTATCATACTATGATATAAAAGTAATTTCAAACTACTGTTAATGGGAGTCATACTACTTGGATTACTTGATTACTAGATTTTGATACTTTGAGGCATTGAGGACTTGCTTCTTTCTACTTGAGACTATGGGGGCTTCCAGGTTGGCATCTATTTTATGATTTGACTAGTTGTCATGTCGATGCCCTTTTTGCATTATGTGTCTGCTATATTCCTCCAGTATAACTGGAAAAGATGATTAAACAAATTAGTTTGGGGCCAAGCAGTATTTACTAGTTACTCGAGGAACCTTATTATCATAAGTACCATTATATTATATTGAGGTGTCACATGGGTTCTATCATGCTAACTGCACTAGGGTAGGGTAATTCAATAAACCTATGGATGCACACTATAGAGAGGTTCTCATATATATCTTGCATTCATATGCATTGCCTAGAATAACTATATTATTGTTGTTTGGTACCTATAGTAGTATCGGATGTCGGTTGGGGTATGTTTGCTAATTATACCATCTACTCGCATGGGATGTGTAACACCCCACACCTTACAATACTAGTATAATGGAAATGAAACATGAAATGGTTTGGTCAAACTAGCGCTAATTTTCAAAAGTGCTTGAATCTCGCGTCAATGGGCTATATGTGCGTCTAGCGCTTAAAAGGGTTGAGTGAATATATGTTTTATATATAATTGAGGAGATTATGGCCTTAAAATGAAGTGAGAGAATTGAGATACTTGTAGGACTTAGAAGTTAGCAGGTGAGTCAGCTACTAGCTTAGCTTAAAATCGCGAACCAAAAGAAGACGAGGTTCGACGTTGAAATTGACAAAGTTCGATTATGAATAAAGTCTGTATTAAGGGTGTAACTTTGGGCCATGATTTAACATTGCATATGTACTATATTTACAGCCCAAGGATTATAGTAATAAAGGCCCAAAGATATCACAAGATTCTTAGAAACTTTAGGCCCAAA
>JAOTQJ010094620.1:0-45309 GCA_025642045.1 Solanum sejunctum
CTATTGTATATTGATATGCATTTTGATTATGATACTTAATTCTTGTTTTGCATTCCATCCAACATACTTAGTCCATTAAAATGTACTAACACATACTCTATGTGTACATGATATCACCATATAGGAATTGGTTCCCAAGTTGATCATAGTCCTCTACGTGGCTAGTCGGTGTTATTCAAGCTAGCTGTTGAGTCCTCCAATTTTTGGACGTAGTCTATCTTTTTTCTAATATGTATTAAGACATTCATCTTCATTGTTTATTTTGACTATGAGGGTGAGCCTAGATACTTTGTCTTGGCCTTTGCTCTTATCTATATATTAGAGGTGTTTGTTAGACATGTTATCGATCTATGTGATGGGTTTAACTCTTGTCTCTTGATTATGATGTTGACAAAGCTTTTCCCTTAGCCCCGGGTTCCCCATTCATTTATATTTAATGCTTGATTCATTGCTTCTGTGACCAAGGATGTGTAATGATGCTTTATGAGACTTCCTTGGGGTCCTTTCGTGTTCCTCTTGTGCCCTAACGCCTCTATGCCCTAGGCTTGGGTTGTGACACTTAATTACCCGAGATCAGGCATTTCCTAATGCAACACATATATAGAATGCATCATATAGATAAGCTCCTTTCATCATCATATAGTCATTCATATCATATCTCATGCTTTGGACATTCAATTCCTCAAGAAACCAAAACAAGAACTTTTATGAAACACTTGGTGGGTGTGTAATGGAGCTACAAGACCATACAATTTATAGATGAAATCACGCAAGTAAATCCATTGTAAAACCATCAATCAAGACCTTGTAACATCCTCAAGATCTTAAAATAGATCCAACATTTATAGCTCAAAACATAGTAAAATAGTCACAACTTTACATAGCTTTAGCATAATTAATGGACATGTTCATTCTAGTAAACCCATTTGTAAAATAAACTGTAAATCTCGCAAATTGATGAAAAGGGAGGTTAGGGCACCATGGGTGGATGTACCCAATGGTTAAAACCAACAAACCTTAGCGTTGGAGAAGTTTCTATAAAGATAAAAAAAATGGAGGCTTGAAGATTGAATTAAATCCTTAGTTCCAAATGAGAGTTTTGAGACTTGAATTTAGGAGTGAAAAATATGGCTAAGTATTGGAGTGAGTGTTGGAAAATGTTTAGGATGATATGAGGATGAAAATTGACAAAGTATGTGTAAAAACACATTTAGGAACACTTAAGCCTAAGACTAAAAGGTCTTGGACCAAATAGAAAATTAATGGAGAGAAAAATACACCTCTTTGCGTCGCAAAGAGGACACGGAGACAACTTCTCTACATTTGTGTGTCCTTGGCGCATAGCGCCAGGTGCACGGATTGCTCACTGCAATCTGTCACTTAAAAAATAACAATTGCCATTTTTTTTCTCTTAAATCGAGGTTATACCATTTTTCCCATAATTTTTATCCCTTGAACAAGAATATAAAGTTGGATTTTTGAAATCACGCATTAATTTTGAGATATATTAAATTTAATATTTCTGGCACTTTCGAGGCATATCTTCAGGCACTACTTGGGGTAGTTTCAATATCCCCCCCTTGGGAACATTCATACCCAAATATAAAAGAGAAGACAAAAATGATAATAAACAAATGAACCCCAACAAGAATGTAACATTATATTTAAAACAAAATTTTAAAAATGTCAACATAAGTGTAAAATCATCGTAAGTTTGCCAACTTAAGCATGAATGCATATGAATGACATAGGGGCTGAAATATAAGAATTGAAATCATATAGGGGACTTAGGGTTAGTACCTTAGGCTTGAGCGGAGTTGAAAAGGTAAGGATAATGCTTTTGCATGTCTACTTCGGCCTCCTAAGTAGTACTTTCGATTTGTTGGTTCCTCCAAAGAACCTTAACAGATGCCACCTCCTTATTCCTCAATCTCTTTACTTGCATACCTAAAATCTAAGCTTGAACCTTCTCATAAGTCAAGTTATCCTCAACCACACCCATAACATCAAGAGGCACAATGGAATTAGGATCACTAATGCATTTTCTCACCATAGAGACATGGAACATCGGATGAACCAAATTCATTTCACTAGGCAACTTCAATTCATAAGCTACATTACCAATCCTCTTTATCACCTCATAAGGACCAAAATATCTTGGACTCAACTTCTCTTTTTTACCAAAATGTACCACACCTTTCATTTTAAAAACTTTCAAATAGACCCAATCACCAACTTTGAATTTGAGGTCCCTTCTCCCCACATCAGCATATGATTTTTGATGACTTTGGGCTGATTTCAACCCTTCCCTAATCACCATAACCTTCTCAAGATCTTCCATAACTAGATATAGTCTAATAAAGCTACCTCCTCAACCAAAAACCAACCAACTGGTAATCTACAATGCCTACCATAAAAAGCCTCAAAAGAAGTCATACCGATGCTAGAATGATAGATATTGTTATATCCAAACTCGATCAAACGAAGATGATCATCCCAACTACCCCTAATTCTAATACACATGCCCTAGGGATATCTTTAGGGGTTGAAATTATCCTTTTGGCTTGGCCATCCATTTGAGGGTGGAAGGTTGTACTAATTTTAACCCTTGTACCAAGACCCTTTTGGAAAGACCTCCAAAAATGAGAAATAAATTAGAACCACAATCTGATGTGATAGATAATGGAACCCCATGCAACCTCATTAAATTATGGATGTATAACTTTTCATACTCTTCAGCACCATAGGTACTCTTAACCAGTAGAAAGTGAGCCGATTTCATCATCCTATTAACCACATCCCATATGGAATCTAAACCCTTCCTAATCTTGGGCAACCTAACCACAAAATCTATATTAATCACCTCCCACTTCCAAGTAGGAATCTCTATATCTTGAGTTAGGCCACCCGACCTTTGATGTTCGGCTTTGACTTGTTGACAACTATGGCAACCGGGAATGAATTTGGCAATGTCCCTCTCTATGCCTCCCCTACAATACACATATCTCAAGTACCCATACATTTTGGTGGAACTAGGGTGGAGAGAATAAGAAGAATTATGGGTTTCATAAAGGATTTTCTCCCTCAAACCATCAACACAAGGCTCACACAACCTACTTTGGTATCCATGGGAACCATCTCCCCCTTGAGAGAAAACCTCAACTTTTTCTTCCTTCACCATGGCCATCAATTTAATCAAACAGGACTCAACATCTTGTTTTGTTATCACTTCATCAACCATTGAAGATTTAGACCCATCAACAACAACAACAACATCGTCCCCAACCTCTTCCAACCTAACCCCAAATCTAGACAATTGATGCATTTCCCCAGCCATCTCCTTATCACAACCATTAGCATGAGCTAAGCTACCCATAGATACCCAACTCAAATTATTTGCCATGACATTTTCCATACGAGGATGGTAATGTACACTCATGTCATAGTCCTTAAGAAGTTCTAGCCACATTCCTTGCCTCAAGTTGAGATCTTTTTAAGTGAAAACATATTGAAGGCTTTTATGATCATTTAACACATCAACATGCACCCCATACAAGTAATGATAAAAAATCTTTAATGCAAACACCACAGCAGCCAATTCAAGATTATGGGTAGGGTAGTTCTTTTCATTCACTTTGAGTTGCCTAGACGCATAGGGTATCACCTTACACAAACCAACCCAACTCTAGAAGAATCATAATATACAACAAATCCCTCTAGCCCATCCAGTAGTAATAATATAGGAGCGGACACAAGTTTATCTTTCAATGTTTGGAAGTTCCTCTCACATTAGCTAGTCCACATATACTTAACCTAATTTTAAGTAAATTTTGTCATAGGGGAAGCAATAGAGGAGAACCTATTCACAAACCTTTAATAATAATCCGCTAGGCCCAAGAAGCTTCTAATATCTGACTAGGTCAATGGTCTAGGCCAATTTCTAATCACATCGATCTTCTTAGGATCCATCACAATACTAGCCCTCTACACCACATGACCCAAGAATCCAACCTACTTCAACCAAAATTCTCACTTTTCATACGTGGCATACATTTTTTCCTCCCTCAAACTTTGCATCACAATTCTCAAATGGCACATATACTCCTCCCTACTATGTTATTATATCAAAATATCATCAATAAAGACCACAAAAAAGGAATCAAGGTAGGATTTGAAGACCCTATTCATTAGGTCCATGAAGACAGAAAGTGCATTGGTTAAACCCAAACAACATCCCAACAAACTTATAATGCTCATATCTAGTCTGAAGGCCATCTAGGGAATATCACAGTCCCTCACCCTCACTTGATAATAGGTGGACAGAAGATCAATCTTAGAGAATAAGCTAGCCCCTTGCAATTGGTCAAATAACTCATTAATTATTGGAGGAGGATATCTATTCTTTATAGTGATCCAATTGAGTTGCAAATAGTCAATAAACATTCTAGGGGACCCATCCTTCTTTTTCACAAACAACACCGGTGCAACCCAAGGTGATTGGCTAAGCCAAATAAATCCCTTCTGCAACAAATATTTTAATTGCTCTTTTAACTCCTTCAACTTCGTCGGGGCCATACGGTAATGGGCAATAGAAATGGATTAACTATTGGGAAGGAGATCTATGCAAAAAATATCTCCCTTTCGGGAGGGACACCAGGAAAGTCATTGGGGAAGACATCAAGGAATTCATTTCCAACTGGAACCGACTCTATAGAGGGGACTTTGGACTCCACATCTTTTACCCTAACAACATAATACAAACACCCTTATACATCAACTTATAAGCTTTAATACAAGAGTTGAATCTATTCTTGACCACCATATTTTGACTTTTCCACTCAAGGACGGGTTCATTTTGAAATTTGAATTTGACCCTATGGGATCTACAATGATAAAAACATAGTAGGAATGCAACTAATCCATCCCAAAAATGATATCAAAATCAACCATGTCTAATCTAACAAGATCACAAGGTAATAATTTATGCAAAATGCAAACCAGATAATTTCTATAAACATTTCTAGCAACAATAGATGCACCAATAGGAGTAGACTCATCATAAGACTCAGGCAACAACTCGGACTCAACATGCAATGTTTTAGCAATAAAAAAGGGTTAATAAATGGAATATTGGCACCCAGATCAATCAAAGTTACACATCAAGATAAAAGACTTTAAACATATTAGAAACAACGTCGGGGAACTTATTAACCCCTTACCTCCCATGTAGAGCATAAAACCAATTGTGCCTTGGGGCACCACCGTGAGGACCACCTCTACCTAGTGGAATCGTAGTTGCACCCTAACTATTGCCATTTTTTCTTTGACAATCTATCTTCTTATGACTGAACTCCCCACATTCATAGCATACATTAAAACTATTCAAACATAGACCCCTATGAACCCTTCCACATTTAGGACAACACCCATAGCAGCCATACCACAAACACCTTAAGGCCTAGGGAGGTCATTGGCAAACCCCCTATTAGTAGCATGAGAAGGCACTTGGCCTTGAAGAACTCTATCACCCCTTTGGAACCTAACCTCAAAACGGGCCATGTTGGCCTCATGCCCCCTTCTCTTTCTCAACCTTTCTTCCTCTATTTGTTTGGTATATTGCATCAACGAGACAAGGCCATGTCACTAATTAGCATGGGAAACTGGCATTCTTCACTCACCAAGTTAGAGACCTCCAAAACATACTTATTAATCCAAAATCTAGAATCAACCACCAAGTGAGGAGCATACTCTGCAAGTTGATTGAATTTGAGGGCATACTCCCTCACACTCATAGCTCCTTGTTTCAAGTTCATACACTCCATCAATTTAACGTCCTAAGCTCAAGAGCGAAATAACAATTAAGCAAAGTAAATTTGAACTCCTCCTAAAGTACCACACAACCATTCCCTTTCTCCCCCTTCCATTGATCATACCATATTTGGGCTACCCCGTTCAGTTGGTAGTCCGCCAACCTTACTTTTTCACTCGACTCTACTCCCATGATAGCAAAAATTTTGTAGTCCTCACCAATGAACTCTTGAGGATCTTCATCCACCTTTCACCCATAGAACACTAGAGGATTCATCCTCACAAAGTCCCTTTTCATCCTCATAAAGTCCCTTACCCTAGATCCTGAGGTAGTAGCATGAGGGGCTTGCGCCCCTTGATTTACTTGGTTGGCCAAAACTTGCGCATGCATAGTGAGAGCATCACGAAGGTCAATATTGTTAGGTTGCTCCTTGGGAGTTTGGGCCCTTTGTCCTTGAGTGTTTTACATGATCTACTATAGCAAAGAACAATCATTAAGAGGGGGAGATTCACTACAACTCTATAACACAACTTAGAACATAAAGAAGGGGAACATTTCCTAAAATACCTCATAGCCTCTTATTCATAGTCATGGCGTGCTTCACAACCATGATAGGACTATAATCACCGTGATATGTTGGACTTAGAAGATCTATCAACCTTGGGCTCTGATAACAAGTTTGTTATGGACCAAGCCTTTGGACTAGACGTGACACGGTGAATAGGAAACCCAAAGGAACCTAATAAGTTTTTGAATTATCATTACACATCATTGGTTCACGAAAGCATATAAGACATAAAAGAGTGAAATAGGGGCAAAAGGACTAAAGGAAAATCTTGCATAACATCATAATCAAGAGTCAAGTGTCAAGCTCATATCATAGATACATAACATGCCTAACAAAAACCTCTAATACATAGATAAGAGTGGAGGTGAAGACAAAACAACCGCGCTCTCCTTCATAGTCAAAATAGATCATAAAGAAGAATGTATCAATACATAATAAGAGCAACGTAGACTAACGTCCCTGAAATGGAGGACTCACCAATAAGCTTGAGTAGTGCTAATTTTGCCACGTGGAGGAGGAGGAGGAGGATCAACTTTGGCACTAGTTCCTACATGGTGATATCATGTTTGCAAGAGTCTGCATTAGTATGTTTGAATGTACTAAGTATGTAGTATACAATGCAATAAAGGATAGGCATCTTAATCAAAATGCGTAACAATAAGCAATAGGCATAATATAACAATATGGCATGTATGATCAGTGCATAAGTAAAACATGCTTAAGTATCTCATGCTAATATAGGATATCATATGTGTAGAAGAGACCAAGCTAGATTTCCAAAGTATAAACCCCTTGGTAGGTTATTGATAATAGTACCCATCACCCTAATGTGTAAAGTACAAACTCCTCATATAGGTTAGTAAAAATTTCTCCTACCACCCTGGTGTGAAGTACAAACCCCTCATCTTGGTTAGTGGTAATTCCAACTGTCAATCTGTTGTGTGAAGTACAAACCTATCAAATAGATTAGTGGCAATCTTTGCTACCACCCTGGCGTTTGAGATATTAACCTCTCAACTAGGTTGCCCAGGCTCTTAGTCCCTCTGGATTGGGCATGGTCTAATGCAACAGTTATATAGAGTTCATCATATATTTAAGCTCATTTAATCATCATATAGTCATTCATATCATATCTCATGCTTTGGACCTTCAATTCCTCAAGAAGTGATAACGAGAGATTTTATAAAACACTTGGCATGTATGTAATGGTGGTACAAGAAAATGAAATTTAGAGATGAAATCATGCAAGTAAATCCATTCTAAAACCATAAATTAGCACCTTGCAATAGCCTGAAGCAATATACAACAAAATACCTCATCAAATCTTACAATCGATACATGATTTATAGCTCAAAACATCGCAAAACAGTCACAACTTTACATAGCTTTAGTATAATTTATAGACATGTTCAGACTAGTAAACCCATTTGTAAAATCAACTTTAAATCATGAAAATTGAGTAAACAAGAAGTTAGGGCACTATGAGGGGAAGGACCCAATAGTTGAAACTCACACACCTTAGCTTTGGAGAAGTTCTTCATGAAGATTAGAAATAGAGGCTCGAAGCTTGAAGGAAATCCTTAGTTTTAGATAAGGGTTTTTAGACTTGGATTTAGGAGTAAAAATTATGGCTAAGTTTTGGAGTGAGTATTTAGAAATTTTTAGGATGATATGAGGTTAAAAAATGACAAAGTATGGGTAAAAATACATTTGGAAACACTTAGGCCCAAAACTTAAAAATCTTGGACCGCATAGAAAATCACTGGATAGAAAACTACATCTCGCGGAGAGGATGCAAAGACAACTTCTTTTCATCTGTGCACCCTTGGGGTGTCGTGCTAGAGGTGCGAATTGGTCATTGGAATTTGTCACTTGAAAAAATCGTTATTGTCATTCTTTTGCACTTAAATTGGGTTAGACCCTCTCTACCCTAAATTTGGGCCCCGAAATGAGAATATGAAGTTGGATTTTCGAAATGGCACATGGATTTTGTGTTATATGGAATTTAAAATTTCAGCCACTTCCGAGACACACTTTCAGGCACTTTTTTGGTTCGTTTCACTCTTGACTTGCCTTCCGTTTTAGGGTGAAAGGTCATACTAAGCTTAAACTTGGTACCAAGATCTCTTTGGAAAGACCTCCAAATGTGAGAACTTAATTGAGTACCACGATCAAAAATCATAGACAAAGGCACCCCATGCAATCTTACCTACTCATTAATGTACAATTTAGCATAATCTTTGGCACCATAAGTAGTTTTGAATGGTAGGAAATAAGCCAACTTTGTGATTCTATCAACCACAACACAAATAGAATCAAAATGCATCCTAGTCTTGGGTAAACCAACCACAAAATCCATGTTGATTTCCTTCCAATTCCAAGTAGGAATCTATATATCTTGGGTTAGTCCACCCGGTCTTTGATGCTTGGCTCTCACTTGTTGGAAATTGTGACATCCGGATACAAACTTGGCAATATCTCTCTTCATTCCACCCCACCAATACACTTCTCTCAAATCTCTATACATCTTTGTACAACTGGGGTGAATGGAATAGGAAGAATTGTGAGCCTCATCAAAAATCTTCTTTCTCAAGTCATCAACACTAGGCGCACACAATCTACCTTGGTACCTAATGGCACAATCTCCCCCTTGGGAGAAAACCTCCACATTATAATCTCTTACAATCTCTCACCAAGGCCTTCATTCTAACAAGGCGGTGTCAAGATCTTGGTTTGTCTTTACCTCCTCAATTAATAAAGACTTAGACACATTAATAACCACTACACCTCCATTATCAACTTCTTCCAACATAACCACTAATATATCCAATTGATGAACCTCTCTAGCCACCTCCTTACCACCAACATCAACATGAGCTAGACTACCTATAGACACCTTACTTAAAGTATCAGCCATAACATTAGCTTTCCCAGGGTGATAATGCACACTCATATCATAATCTTTAAGGAGTTATAACTACCTTATTTGCCTCAAGTTAAGACTTTTTTGGGTGAACACATATTGGTGACTCTTATGATCGGTGAATACATCAACATGAACCCCATAAAAGTAGTGATGCCAAATTTTCAAAGCGAATACCATCGCTGCTTATTCAAGATCATGGGTGGGATAATTCTTATCATGAACCTTAAGTTTCCTAGAGGCATATGCTATAACCTCACCATTTTGTATCAAAGCACACCCTAACCCAATTCTTGAGGCATCACAATATACAACTAGGAGTGATGGCAAGCTTATCTTTCAAAGTTTGGAAACTCTTTTCACACTCATTGGTCAACATAAATTTTGCCTTGTTTTGAGTCAATTTGGTCATACGGGAAGCAAGAGAAGAGAAATCATTCATAAACTTTCTGTAGTAACCTGCCAAATCCAAGAAACTTCTAATGTCTGATGGGGTCAAAGGTCTACAGAAATCTAATCACCTCCATGTTCTTAGGATCCACCTTAATACCATCATCTAACACTATATGTCCCAATAATGCAACCTCTTTCAACCAAGACTCACATTTTTCATATATGGCATACAACCTCTATTCCCTCATGAATTGCAATACCACCCTCAAATGATTCACATGCTCCTCCTCACTATGGGAATAGGTCAAGATATCATCAATAAAAACCACTACAAATAAGACAAGGTAGGGTTTAAAAACCCCATTCCATTCATAATATCCATAAAATAGTTAGTGCATTAGTTAACCCAAAGACATAACCACAAACTCAAAGTGTCCATACCTAGTCCAAAAAGCCATCTTGGGACTGTCACACTCCCTTAATTTCACTTGGCGATACCCGGACCGAAGATCAATCTTAGAAAAGTGAGTAACCCCTTGATATTCATCAAAAAAGTCATCAGACCTTGATAGAGGGTACTTATTCTTGATGGTGACTCAGTTTAGTTGCTAGTAATCAATGCACATTCTAAGAGAGTTGTCCTTCTTCTTCACAAATAACACCGATGCACCCTAAAGGGAATTCCTAGGACTTATAAACCCTTCTTTAATAAATCCCTCAGTTGCTCCTTCTACTCCTTTAACTTCACCAAGGCCATACGATCAGGGGGAATAAAAATGGGTTGAGCATCGTGAAGAAGGTCTATACCAAAGTCTACTAACAATCAGAACAAAATCTATAGGAAGTACTTTGGACTTAACATCCCTAATACTCACAGAATGATAGAGACAACCCTTAGAAATCAACTTTTGGGCTTTAACATCTACCCTTTACCACCACATCGCAACTTTCCCACTCAAGGACATGTTTATTAGGGAATTAGAATTTGACCCTACGGGTTCTACAATCAATAGAAGAATAATTTGCGTGCAACCAATCCATCGTAACAATGATATCAAAATCCACCATATCTAACTCAACTAATCACAAGGCAAGATTTTGTGCAATATGAATATAGGACAATTTGTATAGATTCTTCTAGCAATAATAGACTCAGCAATGGGGGTAGACACTTCATACAGTTCAAATAATAATTTATGGCTAACAAGAAGCTTTTTTGATGCAAAAGGAGTTGTCACGACCCATGCCAAGGGCCTAGACATGACCAGCGAATGGGGAACTCGATGGAACCCCAAACAAGCCTCATAGCATATCAAGCATAAACTAGGGGAAACTAAGACTTTGGGAGAGATACTTATATTTAAAAAGCTTGAATATCATAAGTAAGTCAAAGCTCAAGCATGATACATAGATTGTCCAATAGCACCTCTAACATAGAACTTAGTAGAGGCCAAGACGAACAACCAGGTTAACCCTCGCAGTTAACGTATACCAAAAAGGAAGGATAGTCTTTATTACATACATAGAACATAGATATTGCCCTCAGACATGAGGACTCACCTACTAGCTTGAATGGATTCCACTAGCCACGTTGAGGAGAATGATGACCAAATGGAGAACTACACGGTAATATCATGTACGCATAGAGTATGTGTTTGGTACATTTGAATGTACTAATTATGTAGGATTCAATGAGACAAGAGATATGCAACATAATCGAAATGTGTAAACATAGACAATAGGTAGCATAGTAATGATATGACATGTATTAGTGATGCTTGAAGTAAAATCATGCTTATATAAGTCATAAAAAAGAAGTAAAAATGGACCATCCTTTGGGTTAACCACCTCCTATCCTATGTGATTGAGGTATAATCTCCTCAATTTATTTATTAACATACACCACGCACCTCTAAGGCAATTTAGGTATCAAACCTACAATTTGGTTAATAAGGTATCAACTACTCAATTTGGTTAATGAAGTTTCAATCCGTCAATTTGGTTAATGAGGTATCAGTCTCTCAATTTGGTTAGTGAACATCATCCCCTTTTTATCATAGTGGTTAACCAGTGGTACCCCCTCATCAAGACTTGGTCATCTTTGAATAATATAGATAGTACACATAAATATAGCTCATATAAACATTCATTTCATCATTATAAAGTCATTCAACTCATAATACATGCATTGGACATTCAAATTCCCAAGAAATCATATCCAGACATTTTATCAAATAGTTGGCGGGTGTGTAATGGGTTTACAAAACCATGAAATTTATAGATGAAATCATGTTAGAAAATCCATTATGAAACAATCAATCCATATCTTTCAACATCCTAAAGCAATATACATCAAAATCATTCATCAAATCTTACAATAGATCTAAGATTTACTGCTAAAAACATAGCAAACCAGTCACAACTTTACATTGCTTTAGCATAATTCATAGACATGCTCATACTAGTAAACCTATCTGTAAAATCAACTTTAAATCATCGAAATTGAGTAAAAAGGAGTTTAGGGCACAATGGGTGGAAGGACAAATGGCTAAAACCCATATACCTTAGATTGTAAGTTCTTTGAAATTGAGTTGAGAATAATTGGAATCTTGGAAGTGGGTCTTGGAGTACAAACATGTTCTTGAGTGTCATTGAAATTGGTATTAGGGTCTTTGAAGAGGCTCCTACGAGAATTGAGAGTGTATTTCAGATGAGAGTAATGAATTTGATCCTTTGGAATATTGTTTAGAGCTTTTAGGAAGGTTAAGATAGCATTGGAAGTCTAAAAAGGGCATTAGAGTAATTAGTATTTACGAAAGCGCCATTAGTGAACAGATAGAAAAAATGACAAAGTGTGGCCTCACTAGAGGCTCAACTAGTCATGTGGCACTCCACGGGTCATGTGGAGTGCCTATTAAACAAGAGTTAGCCTCAGAATCACAATTGGAACAATTGAGAAAAAGTTAGCATCAACTTCATTTTGGCGGACCACTTCATGTGCCTTATAGTGCTTCACAGTCTGTTTAGTAGTCCATTGCACTATACTTGGACAAGAAAATGTGTCCGAACCACTTCAGGTCGCATCCCAATGAGCCATCAGCACTCACACAGCCAGTCAAGGGTGCTCGTGGCACCTCCCTTAGCAAAAATCTCCCCTAATACCAACCTTGTCCCTCTTGCGCACCCCTACGACCCTCCACACGGTCAGTGGCTCGCCACATGGCATGTACCGCTGGTTGTGTCATATTTATTAAGCCAAAATTGGCCTTTTCCAGCTCCAAGCCATCCAAACGGCCCATCACACACCTAACTAGTCGTCAAGTTGTCTGCTTGACATTACTGCACAAAGAGGTCTGAGGAAAAATGATAAAAAGTCCTTTATCTAACATTGGAATGAGGTAAAACCAAGTGTGTTGCGAAGCTAACTCATAGTGCTTTCATTTGACATGTCGTGGGCCACCCCTTTCCAAATGTGCTAATAGTTATGCTAGTGTATAGTTGACACTTGCATGAACCATCACCCATCACTCAACTTTTAGGTAAATCTTGAACTCATTTAAGTACTGGGAGTCTCCCATGAAGCTAATACATCCCAACCTAACCAAATAAGGCTTGAAACATGGATACATAAGAACATAGAGTTACGGAGGGTCAAAATATCTCACCCTTGGGAATAGTCATCCTCGAATGTAAAAGAAACGTACATGAAAAGAGCGTCCATGAACCAATTAGCCCCAAAAAGAATGTAACATTACATTTAAAACACCATTTTCAAAATCTCAACATAAGGGTAAAATCATCATACACTTGCCAACTTAAACATGAATGAATATAAACGGCATGAAGGCTTAAACATAAGACTTGGAATCAAAGAAAGTACTTGAAATGTCATCATAAGCTTGTATAGAATGAATGAAGTATGAATATTGCATCTCCATGCCCGTACTAGGTCCCCAAGAAACACATACGAATAGGCGACCCTTCCAAAGAGCATCAACGAACACTACATCCTCATCAATCAACTTCTCCACTGATCCATCCAACACCTCCACTAGTACCTCCTTCTAAGCCAACTTATCATCCACCTCTCCCACAACTTCAAATAGTTCTATCGCACCAGAGTCCCTAACACATTCCCTCAACCTGAAAACATGACAAATGGGATAAACCATATGCCTACCATAGGCAATTCTCAAACTTAGGAAACCTTACCAACCTTCCTCTACACTCTATAAGAACTCACAATCCTCAACTCAATTGTCAACCTTAAATACACATAATCCATTTGGTACCATAACCACCATCTTCCCCTTGGGAGACAACCTCTACTCTATCATCTTCTCACCCAAAACTTCCAATTCTAATAAGGAGAAATCAAGGTCTTGCCTAATCTAGACCTCTTAACCCAAGAAGAGTTGGAACCATGAAGAATGCTACACCACTATGCTCAACTTCCCTCAACCTATCTTCCAATCTAATTGAGCAATGGACCCCACTAGTCTTCTCTTTGCCACCATCAACAACATATGCTAGGCTACCTATAGCACCGACCACAACATTAGCCATTCCGAGGAAAAATAATGCACACTCATTAATAATCCCTTAAAGAATTCTAACCACTTTCTTGTTATCCACAATTCACACTTATCATATTTAGCATACAACCTCTTATCTCCCAAGACTTGCAACACTACCCCCAAATAATTCACAGGCTCTAAATAAATCAATACTTCATTACTAGGAACCACCACAAACATACCAATGTAGGGTTTTAAGACCCTATTCTAATGACCCATAAACATAGCCAATGCATAAATCAACCAAACAACTCTACCAATTGTAATAATGCTCACTTGGGAACAAAGCTCAAACCAAAGATCAATATTAGAGAAATGACTATCTCATTGTAGTTGACCAAATACATAGACCATCCTCAACCATCATATAACAATCTTACTGGTTCTATACTCATTAGAAACATGTTATGCAAGTAGCCCACATTATCCCAAGACCTCAAACACATCAAACTAATTTCATCCCAGGTCAGAAAACAAGTATTAAAGCAATAAGATCATGAAATAAGCCCCAAAAGCCTTACCCATCAACAATAGAAGCACGAACAAAATAAACACAAATAATTCCACGCAATAGCTTGAGACACACAAGGAACCCACTAGTAGACATAAGAGCAAAGGAAGAAATAGTGGCACATCTGACCCAATCAAAGGAAACTTTAACTTGTGGCAATATTAGGTGTGTCATTTTCCCTTTGCCTTCCTTGAAGAGAACATAACCGATTGTTCCTTGGTGCACCATGTTGAGGATGAACATCTTCACCCTTTCCTTGATTACGAGGACAATCCTTCCTCTTATGCCCCTCCTCACCATAATGGAAACAAGCATTGGTGCCTTTCAAGCATGGGGCCTCTATGAACCTTACCACATGTTAGACACATAGCATCATCACTATCCTTGGGACTTTTGAACCTCCCTTCAAAATGGGCACTCTTGGCCTCCTTACACCTCAACTTTCTTATCTTTTCTTCCTCAACTATTCAGTACGTCATCAACCTGGACAAATCTATGTGACCAATCAATATTATGGAGTGGCATTCCTCACTCATCAAGTCAGAGACACCCATCATAAATTTATTCATCCTAGCCCTTGAATCGTATACCACTTGACAAGCACATTTCGAAAGTTAGGTTAACTTGAGGGTATACTCCCTCACACTCATAGCACCTTGTTTCAAGTTCATGAACTCCACTAATTTAGCTTCCCTAAGCTCAAGTGGGAAGTACCGTTTAAGAAAGGCCACTTTGAACTTCTCCCATAGAACCATATTACCATTTTCGTTTTCCATTTTCCATTGATCATACTATATTTGGGCTACCCCTCTGAGTTGGTATGGCGCCAACTCTGCCTTTTCACTCGGTCTAATGCCCATAATAGTCAAAATCTTATAGACTTCATCCATGATCTCTTATGGATCTTCATCTACCTTTAACCCATAGAATACTAGAGAATTCATCCTCATGAAGTCCCTTACCCTAGCTCCCAGGTTAGTAGCAATAAGGGCTTGTCGGTTGACTTGGTTGGCCACAACTTTTGCAATCATAGTGAGAGCATCCTGGAACTCACCACTAGTAAGTCACTTCTCAGGAGTTTGGACCATTCTTCCTTATATATTAGACATGATATAGAATAGGAAAGAACAATTATAAGGGGGAAGCCTTACTTTGACTCGATAGCATGACTTCGAACATAAAGAAGGGAAACTTTTCCTAAAATGTCTCATAGCCTTTTACTCATAGGTTTGGTGCACAACACAACCTTGAATAAAATTCTAATCAACATGGTGTATTGGACTACGAGGATCGATCAACCTAGTGCTCTGATACAATCTTCATCACGACCCAAGCCTAAGGACTAGACGTGACTGGTGAATGGAAAACCCGAAGGAAACCTAAATAAGCCTCATAGCGTATCATTACACATCTTTAGTCAAGGCAGCAAGATAATTCATCATATGAAATATAAATAAGGGGAAATTGGGATTATGAGGGAGAGACTTATATTTAAAATGCTTTTATATCATATATAAGTCAAACCTCAAGAATAATACATATCTTATCCAATAATACCTCTAACATAGAAGTTAGTACGGGCCAAGACAAACAACCAAGCTCACCCTTGTAGTCAAAGTATACCAAAAAGAAAGGCAAGTCTTTATTACGTAACATAGAAAAAAGATATTTACCTCGGATATGAGGACTCACCACCTAGCTTGAATGGATACCACTAGCTATGTAAAGGTGGATGATGACCAAATGGAGCACCAATTCCAACATGGTAACATCATGTATACATAGTGCATATGTTAGAATATTTGTATATACCAAATATGAAGGATACAATGCGACAAGAGATAGGCAACATAATTGAAATGCATGAACATAGACAATAGGTAGCACAAAAATGATATGACATGTACAAATGATGCTTGAAGTAAAATAATCCTTATATAAATCATAAAATGTAAGTAGAAAGAGACCATACTTTGGCTAATGGGTTTACCATCTCCTATCCTAGGTGATGAGGTATCAACCACTTAATTTGATTATTAACATACATCACCAAAATTTGATTATTAACATACATCATCGACCTCTAAGGTGATTCAGGTATCAACCCCACAATTTGATTAATAAGATTTCAACCCATCAGTTTGGTTAATAAGGTATCAACCCCTCCATTTGGTTAATGAGGTATCAACTCCTCAATTTTTTTAATGAGGTATCAACCCCTCAATTTGGTTAATGAACATCATCCCCTTTTTGTCATAGTGGTCAAGGCGTGGTCCCCCCTCGTCAAGACATGGCCATCTTAGAATAATATAGATAATTCTCATAAATATAGCTCATATAAACATTTATTTCATCATCATAGAGTCATTCAACTCATAATACATGCATTAGACCTCAATTCTCAAGAAACTATATCCGGAAATTTTATCAAATACTTGGTGGGTGTGCAATGATGGTACAAAACCATGCAATTTATAGATGAAATTATACAAGAAAATCTATTGTTAAACCATAAATCAATACCTTGAAATAACCTGAAGAAATATACATCAAAATGACTCATCAAATCTTACAAGAGATCCAAGATTTATAGCTCAAAACATACCATAAGAGTCACAATTTTACATAGCTTTAACATAATTCACAGAAATGCTCATACTAGTAAAACATTTGTAAAATCAACTTTAAGTCTTGCAAATTGAGTAAAAAGAATGTTAAAGCTTGTAGAAGGACCCAAATCGTTAATATCCACAAACAATAGACTTTCAGTTCCTTGAAACTGAATTGTGAATGAATGGAAGCTTGGAAGTGGATCTTGGAATCCAAACTTGTTCTTGAGTTTCCTTGAAATTTATATTAGGGTATTAGTGGAGGCTCTTGAGAGAATTGAAAGTGTATTTGAGATGAGAGTAATGAGCTTGATACTTTAAAATATTATTTAGGTCTTTTAGAAAGGTTAAGATAGCATTGGAAGTCTAAAAAGGGCATTAGAGTAATTAGCATTTACGAAAATACCATTAGTGAATTGATGGAGAAAATGACAAAGAGTGGCCTCACTAGAGGCTTGATTTGTCATTTGGCACTCCACAGGTCGTGCGGAGTGCCCTTGAGACAAGATTTAGCCCCAAAATCGCAATAGGAACACTTGAGAAAAAGTTAGCATCGACGTGACTTTGAAGGAACACTTCACAGGCCATGTCATGCTTCATGGTCCATTTAGTGGTCCGTTGCACGACACTTGGACAATAAAATATGGTGAGGTCACTTCACATGCCAGCCCCAGAAGCTACCAACTCTCATATGGCCAGTCAAGGGTGCCCTTGGCACCTCCATTAGCCAAAATCTCTCCTCATGCCAACCTTGCCCGTCTTGCACACCCCCATGACCCTCCATATGGCCCATGCCACTAGTCATTCACTTTCCTTAGGAAATAAATGGCCTTTTCAAGGCCCAATTAATCAAAATGTCCCGTCACACACCTCACTGGTCATCAAGCTGTCCGTTTGATACTACTGCACAAGAGGGTCTCACAAAAACAATCAAAACTCCTTCATCTAACATCAGAATGAGGTGAAACCAAGTGCCTTGCAAACCTAACTCAAAAGCCTTCCCCTTCCTTAGGCCAACAATAGCCTTTTACTGACCCATGACATCTAAATGGCCCATCCAAGGCAATAGTTCCCATCAAACTGTCTGTGTTACATCACTTCATAGAAAGGTCCCATGAAAATGATCATAATCCCTCATCTGACCTAGAAATGAGGTGAAACCAAGTGTGTTTCAAAGCTAACTCAAAGGGATTTCATTTGAACTATCATGGGTCACTTAGTTCAAAATGTGCTAAAAGTTACACTAGTTTAAATTTAACCCTTGCATGAACCATCACCCAAAACTCAACTTTTAGGGAAGTCTTGAACTCGTTTAGGTACTAGTCGTCTCCCATGAGCCTAATACACCCCCAACATAAAACAAAAATAGGCTTAAAACATGGATACATAATAGCATAGTGTTATGGGGTATCACAAGAATAATAAAAGAAAGAGTGGCACCAAGGTCTATCAAAGCATACACATCAAAATCAAAACCTTTAACATATCGGTGATGACATTCGGTTACCTCATCTACCCCATGTATCCCTTGATGAGCATAGAATCTATTTTGTATTGGATCGCCCCCTTGTTAGCCTCCACATCCTTTTGGACTTGCATTTGTACCTTGGCCTTGTGGACGACCATCTTTAGACTTGTTTCAATTATGATGATAATCAATCACCTTGTGACCCACTTCACCACATCCAATGCAAGCATTAAAATTCTTCAAATATTGACCATTTTGATTTCTTTCACACCTTGAGCACCTAGCATTTGGCACCCCAACACCACCACCTTAGAATCTTTGACTATCATTTGCAAGCCTCCGATGAGGAGCATTGGAAGACCCTTGGCCTTGGATCTTGTGGCCTTAAGTAAACTGGCAACACTTGGGATTTTTGAATGCACCTTCAGGATGGGCCTTTTTGGCCTCACCACTTCTTCTTTTTCTCAACTCTTCTCCCTCTAACTTTCTGCATATGTCATGAGGCTGGACAAATCCATATCTCCTATTAGCATGGCGTTATGACACTCCTTATTCACTAAGTCGGACATACCCAACATAAATTTATTCATCCTAGTCCTCAGCTCAACAACCAATTGTGGGGCATACTTGGAGAGTTGGTTGAACTTGAGGGCATACTCCCTCACATTCATGGACCCTTTCTTTAGATTCATAAATTCCATCATTTTTTCCTCCCTAAGCTCAATAGAAAATAATCGATTGAGAAATGTTGCTTTGAATTCTTCCTAAGGGATAGCATCACCATTCCCCTTCTCCATATTCTATTGAGTGAACTATATTTGAGACAACCCTTTGAGTTGGTAGGCTACCTTCTTCGCTTTCTCCTCTGGGTCAACCCCCATAATTGACAACACCTTGTATACCTCATCAATGAATTCCTGAGAATCCTCATCCACCTTGGCCACACAAAATTCTGGTAGGTTAATCCTAGTAAAATTCCTCATCCTAGAGGCCAGAGTAGGAGCACGAGGGGCTTGGTCCCCTTGGTTGATTTTATTAGTCATGACATGGGCCAACATGGTAATAGCATCTCAGAACTCTTCATGGGCCATTCCCCAATCTTGAGAAACTTGAGAAGCAGGAGTGGCAGGTTTCTCTTTGGTAGTATGAGCTCTTCTTCATCTTGGAATTGGCATGATCTAGAATAACAAAGAACATTTGTTAGAGGAAAAGCCTTACCATACTCCTAAATCATGACATAAATCATGAAGAAGGGAAACATTTCCTAAAATGCCTCATGGCCTCTTACTCATAGTTGTGGTGCACTTCAGACCATGAATATGACTAATCGACATGGTGTATTAGATTAAGAGGACCATTAACAACCTAGTGCTCTGATACCAAGTTTGTCACGACCCAAACCTAGGGCCTAGATGTTACCCAACAAATGAGGAAACTGAAGGAACTGCAAACAAGCCTCTTAGCATATCAATCACACATCCTTGGTCATGGAAGCAAAACATCAAAAATAAGAGACATAAAGAAGGGAAACAAGACTAAGGGAAGTCTAGGATAGACATAAAATATTCAAGAGTCAAGATCATAGCATAATTACTTCAATTGTTCTAACAACACCTCTACCTTAGATTGAGCGGGGGCCAAGACACTTTCCGAGATCACCCTTATAGTATCAAATATCTAGCATAAAGAGATAACAAGATCCAGAGCAGCATATCTACTGTCCCCAAACTTGCGGACACACAAAAAGCTTATCTTCAAGATGCCAAAACTAGCTGCATGTAAGATAATCGTGATGAGCTCTAGTTCCTACATAGTAATATTATGTAGGCATAGAATATGCATTAGTACATTTGAATGTACTAAGTATGTAGGATGCAATGCAACAAGATATAAGCCAATATAGTCAAAATACATAATCATAAGCAATGGATGAGTATAATATCAACATGGCATACTATAGATACTTTTCATGAACTCAACACATGCATACAAGCACTTGACCATCATAAAGTCCCTTGACTTATAAATCATGCATTAGATCATCAATAACTCAAGAATCGTTGTCAAGATATTTTATCGAACACTTGGCGAGTGTGCTACGCTAGTCCAAAATCATGCAATTGAAGTGAAATAATGTGAGAAAACTCAATGTAAGTCAACCCACCAACACATAGTAAAACCCTCATGTAAGATATCTTGAAATCCATCATCAAATCTCATAATAAGTCATAGTTTCATAGTGCAAAACATGCATAGTCACGATAGGCAAACTATCTCATAGTATAAGCTTGAAATAGGTAGACATGTGTTTCCAATTAACATTTCATAAAACCCCAACATAATTTATAATCATAATTCATAATAAGTAATGCCCATAAGTAATACAATTTGAAAACATGCAAATTTTATAAAAAGGAAGGTTGGGTACCATGGGTGAAAGGATCCGATGGTTGAAACCCACATACCTCAAATTTGTGGATTTTCTTGATGCACATTTAGAGAGAACTTGAAGCTTGAATGAAGTTCTTGAAATCCCAAAATTAAGCTTGGGACACTTGAATTTACAGGAAATATTAGTTCAAGTGTTAGAGAGGGTTTTAAGAGTGTTTTGAGTGATATAGAGTTGAAAATGTTTAAGTATAGGTGTTTTTACTCATATGAGGGCATAAACCCAATACCCTAATGTCCTAGGATAAACAAGACAAATTATGGAAGTGTAAAACACACCTCCGTGATGGGTCTACGTCGTGAAGGCATTGCATATGCCTTCTATTTCTAAAATTTTTATGAAAATAAAATTTTACTACGGGTCCTCTAAAATTAGGATTATACCTATTTTCCATTCAATTTTCCCCCAATCAAGAATATGAAGTCAAATTTCTGATATCACTCATAGATTTTGAGATATATGAAAATTATGATTATGGGCATTTTCGAGGCACATTTTTTGGGTGTTTCAAAATGTATCAATATGATTTGATTTGCTAAGTAGCTACATGATTTTATTTTGAAGAGCTAATACGGGTTGCTAGTTAGATTTGATTAAGGTATATGCCAATAAGTTGATTGCAATGTATTGCTTTTTTATCTATTTAGATTAAGTCGTCGCTTAAGGACAAGCACCCGTGCTAAGTTGACGTATTGATGTGTTGTCATAATATGACATATATGATGACTAAAACATGGAATTTAGTGGGTTCTCAATGCAGTTTTTATGGTTTTTATGTGTTTTTGTGTTTGTTTTTATAAGAAAAGAAGGTTGGCACAATTTTGGGGAAAGTTGCAACTTTTGCTGATTTCAAGGATATATGGGACCCTCTATGATTCGTAGCTAGGTCTACGAGTCATAGAGGTGGTATCATAGGGAATTTTAGTGTTCAAAAGCAAAGTTTGATAATTTGAAGTTCATCTATACGAGACTCAGTTATGAGTCGTAGACCTCACTATGACTCGTAAAGGGATGTTTCGTAGACACTTCAGTGTTGATCAAGATTGGACCGAAAAATGCAGTTGTGGACTACGAAAAGTCAATATGAGTGATAGAGCAGACTAAAACTTGTAAGGTGTTTCATAGTACTAATGTCAAAGATAAAAGGTGCTGAAAATGACAGCCCTACAATGGCTCATAGGGTGTACTACAAGTCGTAACTGCGACTCATATCAAATACCGACTAGTTTTTCTAATTAATTTAGGGACTTGTTTACAAATAATATATATAATATATTTTAGGATTTTGGCCGAGACACACTAAATTGGAGAGAGTCTACACAGAGAGACTTAGAGAGCATGAAATTTTACAGTATTTTCTTAGGGTTTATTTTTGGAGACTAATTACATCTTTCAAACTTGTGATTCTAAATACAAAGTGGGTTTTATTGTTATTAGTTCTTTTTGCATAGGTGATTAACTATGTCTTCCATATTAATTATTTATTTGTTTGCCCAAGCTATGTGTAGCTACACCCGCAACTTGGGGTTGTGGGAACCATGAGAATCTAACTTAGAAAATCCAAATTATTTGCACCTCTTGAATTGGGTATTTGAATGTATTAGCCATTTCCCTTCATTTTGTATGTTGTTTAATGGTAGCCAATATTAGACCCCGCCTGGTGTCCTGATATCAATCCAGGTAGTGATGAATAAGAAAGGGGAATGGTTAACAGAATTAGACGATGTATTCTCATCTAATCAATTGAACTCGGCCAAAGAGACATTGACTGGGACAATGGATAATGGTTATTAGGGCACACTATGGAGGCCAGCCAAGCCCCATAGTGAAATTTAACATTCACCATCAGAAGAGGGATGGAAGAACCTAAATTACCATCCAACATGCAATGTCCTAATTAAAAGTTCTGTTATCTAGGTAGATTAAGTTAGAGAATCATGGGGAACACAATTATCCAAGATGCTCTCCAATTTGATTATCTCTCCATTATATTAGTTTGGTTGAATTATCTACCAATCATTGCAACCCCAACCCTTATTGGAGAATTAAGTAGTTAATGTTTGAATTGATTATTGGTGAAATAAGTTGCTAAAGTTTTTTATTCCCTGTGGGATTCAACTATAACTTTGGTTAGATTATTTACTTCAACCATCGCTTTGAACTTGAAATAGAGGCGTGTCTTGAGCATTCATTAGCTTTCCAACTTTGAAAACTCGAGCACTATGAAAGTTTATTATTTACAGAAAAGGGTTGCTTTCAGTTTGTACTATGCTTACCCTAAGATGGGATTCATCCGAATGTTCGTAAATGCATCAAAACTATATCATTCTAACAAATACCTTTTTTGATAATGACAAACACCTTAAATAAACTAACCTTTTAATAGGCAAACAACAATAATGCAAGATAATAGTGTTTCCCCTTTTCACAATTACCTCTATCATAATGATTCCCCCTCAATATATTCTTCCCCATTTTGACATCATAAAAAAAGGAGTAAAAATAAACTAAAATGAGTGAAACACATGAAGTGATAAACCAATGGCACAATCATTCTGCAAAACACAATGAAAACAGTAAGATAAAAGGAGAATAGATAAACAATCCAAAGAAGCATTCATTCCACAATACAGAAAATCCATACAATTGAGATAAATAAGCAAAGGAGCAACAAATTGCCACAAGGATAGGAAAACAAAAGGACAAAAATTAAAGGGATAGAAAAGATCTAGGGTGAAAACTCTGGAGAACTAAGGACAAACTGACCTTAGCCTCTTCATGGATCTTTAAAAAAACTATCAATCAAATCCTCTACCTTGGCAGTAAGTTCAGCATTCTGTTTCTTGACTCTTTAAATCCTATCTGAACTAGGTCCCTCATGAGAAGACTTTGCTATGTGATCAATCTCAGCATTATTCTTTTTTAGCAACAAGGTCAATTCTTCGACATCATGCTTTAGTTGCTCTTGACTTTTGAGCAACTCAAAAACCAATGGTTTCCCTTTTTTCCAGTTCTTTCCTTAACAAACTCACACTAAATAAAATTGTTGAGAGAAATAACCTATTTCATGGTCCTATTTGTACCCTTTCTAAGTTAAATTCCCATTTCCTTAAATATTCTTCAAAGCATAGAACCACAGACGTATTATGCTTCTTATTTCTTGATTTATGGATCTTGATCATGTGCTCAATCATAATGTCCCGAACATTTATCTCATCTATTTTTATAAAATATTCCATCGAGAACATATCCGAACCAGTAGCAATTGTTCTCTTCTCAAACTTATGCAATAAAGTTTTGTTGACAAATTCAAAATACAACTGGTATGTACCCTTTAAAAATTTATTAGGCACCTTAGTCTTATTCAATTATGGCACTTATCTAATTTTCCCTAACAAGATTTTATAGGGTAATTTATTGGAGACTGACCTCGTCCCTCCTGTATGTATAGGCATATTTAGAACCTGCCCAAACATTTCCTCATCCATGTACACATGTTTCCCCTTCACCATTGAATTTATACAGCCATCATCAGTAATCTCCATGTTGTAATAAAAATCCCTAACTTTCTTTTCATATAACATAGAATTGGCCAAGGAAATAGTTGAGTACAACCCTGAATTTCGATATTGTCAACAAACTCGCTCATCCCAGGTTTCTACATAAATTCATGATAAAAAATCCTTCTACTAAAGACTTTATGGGTCTTGGGTACTTCAATTCCTTCTTCCTTAGTAGGCACTTTCTCAGATTTAGGACTAGGTCCCTCATCTTCCTCCTTCTCAGAATCATTCTTAGAGGATGACTAGGGAACAATTTTGGCCTTTTCTTTCACCTTTATCCTTTTGTACACCCATATATTCTTTGCTTTTATCTTCAACCTCATCACCACTACCTTCTTTATCCAGGGTGATATCCAGATCACCACTTTTAGGTATTGGATCTTCTATTATTGTTCTTTTTCTTTTTGATTTCTCAATATGTGACACTTGTTAGCCTCCATTACAGTACTAATGAGTTTTTGTTGTGATTACTTCTATTCCTGCGACCAAGTTTGACTTGCACTTCTTTATTTACCTTTTCTTTTCCCATCATGGAAGTTCTTCTCAATAGTCTCAAAGACACTTTATTATCTCCTCCATCTTCATCATTGAATCCCAAATGAGACTGAACCATAGGCATTAAAGGAATTCTAACCATAGGTTGTGAAACCTTAATATTTTCCACATTTTGATCCTTAACACCACTATCCAGCCCTACTTTATCTAACCCAAAGAAATCTATCGGGCCATCCCTTATAAATTTCAAACATTGGGCCACCAATTCTTCACTAGCAAGCAATATATTTGACTCAGACATCTAACCATAGGAAGGTGTCCTTTAAAAGGTTGTTCTAGCAATCTAGATAAAGAGTGACTAGGTTGATTTCGGAAGAGCTCCTATGCTAGGCATAGATTCTGGCATATCAAAGAGAGAAGGAATAGAAAACAAGGGAGAGCTTAAGTCTAGTGAAAGGGGGTTCTCTATAATAGTTTCGAAAATGGGGAAGAAAGTAAATAAGGAAGAAATATATATAAAGATGAAAGGGCATATCAGGCCCCTAAAAAGACTCATTCAATTGAAATGAAGCTATTTGACAATGTTCAAAAAAATATGGCTTGCCATGTGGCAATCATATAAACTCAAGGAAATTTGAAAATGGTCGCAAGAATTCTAACCTTAAGTAGGGAAAAGGTTCCTCATTGTAGAATTAATGTGATTGTCTGATCATCTTATCTCTTTCTTTCTTCCTAGTTGAGTTTTTCTGCATGTAAGCCAACAGTATGTTCAAAATTTGAGTTTAGCACAATGCATAACAAACATAAAGGATACATGTCCACTAAGTCATACTCAATTGAGGGATTGAGAGGAATGCCTGATCAAATAGAGATCCTCATCAGCCCAAGCTTCAACTGATTCTTCTCAAACACATCTTTGTATAGGGCCTTGGTGAAAATATCAATAATCTAATCCTTAGTCTTGCAAATTTGCATCTTATGTTGCCTTTTTCAACATTATCTCTCAGAAAATGGTCTCTCAGATCTATATGCTTAATCTTTTTGTGATGAATAGGGTTTTTTGTAATGTTGAGAGCATTAGTGTTGTCACACAAGAGAGGAATTAAGTGAGGTATTGAGTTGGTAATCACCTCAAAATCCTTAAGTTGCTGCTAGATCAATAATAGCTGTATGTCGAAAGATGCAACAACCACATATTTAACCTCTACAGTTAAAAAGACAACTAAATTTTGCTTCTTAGTACCTGAAGACACTAGGCATGATCCTAAGAAATGAGCAATATCAAATGCACTCTTCCTATCAACCTGGTACCCAGCATAATTATCATCTGCATACCTTATCAATTCAAAAAAGTCACATGCAAGATAATATAGAACCATATCTCCTGTTTTCTTCAAATATCTTAAGATTCCATTGGCAGCTTACAAATATGATTTCTTTAGATCGACATGGAACCTTGCACACATCCCCACACAAAATAATATCAGGTAGGCTTACTATTAAGCAAGAAAGTGACCTAATAATGCCTCTGTACGTGGTCCCATTTACTGAGGAACTAGTTCATCCAGATGCAACTTTGCATTAATTCCCATTAGAGTATTTATAGGCTTTGTATTCTCCATTTTAAACTTCTTCAACAACTTCTTAATGTACTTCTCTTAACAATCATATATTCCATTCAAGGATTGCTTAATTTGCCTCCTAGAAAGACAGTCAGTTCTCCCTTCATGCTCATTTCAAATTCACTACTCATGAGAGTTGAAAAATCTATGCATAGTGATACTAAAGATGCTCCAAAGATGATATCATCTACATAAATCTTTATTTTGACTAGGTCCCTTCCTCTAGTCTTCAAGAATAAACTAATGTCAATATTCCTTCTTTTAAAATTATTATCAAGTAAGAATTTTTACAAACCTTCATACCAAACTCTTGGAGCCTGTTTGAGTCCATAAAGTACTTTATCGAGCTTTAATACATGATTAAGATGATCAACATCTTCAAAATAAGGAGATTGTTTAACATACACTTACCCTTTTAATACCAATTAATAAAAGCACTTATGGCATCCATTTGGAACAACTTGAATCCCATGAAAGTTGCAGAAGTTATGAGGATTCTTATTGCTCCCATTCGAACAATAGGAGCAAAAGTTTCATCATAGTTAATCCCTTCTTCTTGATTGTAACCTTGAACTAGCAACAATGATTTATTTCTGACAATGTTACACTGTCCATGAAGCTTATTTCTATAGACCTACCTAGTCCCTATGATGGTTCTGTCAGCAGGTATAGGAACCAGATGTGATACCTTGGTTCTCTCAATTGATATAACTCATCTTGTATAGAGTTTACCCAATCAATATATTTCAATACTCTTTTCACAATTTTTGATTCAATGGGTGGCATGAATATACAATAAGCCACCATAGTTCTCATTTTAGATCTACTTTGAAATGCTAGATTAGAAGGGAGAATTAACATTATCAAGTGGATGTGAGGATCGATGCTTTTAATTTGATCATCTTGATATTTCATTTCCTCTTTTAGTTTCATAACATGACATCACATTCTCACCAACAACCTAACACTCACCTATTTTGTCTTGCACCAAATCATCAGCTTGACCAGCTCCTTTATCTAAAACTTTTTGAAATGACTCTAAAAAGTGCCCGACAATATACTTTAGAAGTATCCAAAATTGTATTTTGCATATATCTCAAGATCTATGAGTGATATCAAAAATTCAACTCAATATTCTTGTTCAGGGGGTCAAAATAAGGGGATAAAGGATCTAACCCCAATTTTAGAGCAAACGAATAGCAATTTCAATTATAAAAAATTTTGATTTCCAAAACTGATCAACGATAGGGCCGTGGTGTGCAATTGTTGTGAACCATTGTAAATTATTCCTCCGTGTTAGGTTCATGTCTTAGACTATATGTGGACCTATATTATTTCTGCCCAGTTATTTTCTGTGCGGTCCAAGACTTTTGGTTTTTCGGCCTAAGTGTTCTCAAATATCTATTTACCTATACTTAGACACATTTCACTCTCATATCATCCTAAACATTCCCCAATACTCTCTCAAAGACTTATCTATATTTTTCACTCCAAAATTAAAATCTCAAAACCCTCATCCAGAACTAAGGATTTCCTTCATGCTTCAAGCCTCCATTTTTAATCTTCCTTAAGAACTTCTCCTAAGATAAGGTATGTGGGTTTCAACCATTAGGTCCTTTAACCTATAGAGCCCGAATCTCTTTTTTACTCAATTTGCATGATTTAAACTTAATTTTACAAATGGTTTTACTAGTATGAACATGTCTATGAACTATGTTAAAGTTATGTAAATTTGTGACTGTTTTGCTATATTTTGAGCTATAAATCTTTGATCTACTGTAAGATTTGATGAGGAGATTTCATGTATATTACTTGATTGTGTTACAAGGTATTGATTTGTGGTTTTATAATGTATTTTCTAACATGATTTCATCTCTAAATTGCATGGTTTTCTACCCCCGTTACACACCTACAAAGTGTTTGATAAAATATTCGGCTATAGTTTCTTGAAGAATTAAAGGTTCAATGTATGAGATATCATATGAATGATGTTTAGATGATGAAATGAGCTTATGTATATTATAAATCCTATAAAAGGTGTTGCATTAGACAATGCCCAATCTGGGGGGACTAAGAGTCCAGATAACCTAGATGGGGGTTTGTACTCATCAACCTAGTGAGGGATTTATACTTTAGCATCAAGGTGATGAGATGGAATCATCATCAACCTAGATGGGGATTTGTACTTATCAACCTAGTATGGGGTTTGTACTTGACCTCCTAAGTGATGGGGTGGCATCATCACCAACCTACCAAGGGATTTATAATTTGGAAAGTTAGCTTGGTCTCTTTTACACATATGATACCCTATATGAGCATGAATTACTTGAGAATATTTTGATCAAGCGTTGATCATACATGTCGTATTGTTATATTATGCCTATTGCCTATTATTATGTATTTTGATTATGGTGCCATCTCTTGCAACATTGCATCCTACATGCTTATTGCATCTAAACATACTAATGCATACTCTTGCCTACATATTGATCAGTCTAAGTTTATCATCCCCCTCTTCGATGTGGCTAGATGGGTACTACTTAAGCTTGTTGGTGTATCCTCTACTTCGAGGACCTTAGTCTGCATTGCTCTTATTATATAGTGAAACATTTTTCGTTATGTTCCATTTTGACTATAAGGGTGAGCCTAGTTGCTTCGTGTTGGCCCCCGCTCTTATCTATGTATTAGAGGTGTTTATTGGACATTCAATGTTTTTATGATATGATTTTGACACTTGACTATTGATTACAATGTTATGCAAGCTTTTTCCTTAGTCCCTTTTCCCCTATTCTTACTCCTTTATGTCTTCCATATGCTTCCATGACCAATAATGTGTAATGAAAAGTTATGAGGCTTGTTTGGGATTCCTTTGGGTTCCCCATTCACCGTGTCATGTCTAGGCTCTAGTATTGGGTCTTGAAATACTTGGTATTAAAGAACTTGGTTGATAGATTCATAGGGTCCAACACACTGCGTCGATTAGTGTCATATTCATGGTTGTGAAGCACGCTATGAGCATGAATAGGAGGCTATAAGGAATTTTAGGAAATGTTTCCCATCTATATGTTCTAAGTCTTGCTATAGAGTTGTACTGAGTTTTTCCTCCTAACAAATATTCTTTGCTATGATAAGTCATGCCTATCACTCAAGGATGGAGGGCCTAAGCTCCTGAGGAAAAACCTAACAATGGTGAGCTCTATGACGGTCGCACTATGCTTGCCCAAGTTGTGGCGAATCAAGTGAATATAAAAGGGGCCCAAGCCCCTAATGCCACTACCCTGAGAGCTAGGGTAAAGTACTTTATGAGGATGAATCCTATGGTGTTCTATTAACGTGAATGAAGATCCATAATAGTTAATTGATGAGGTCTACAAAATTTGGTCTATCATGGGTGTTGGGCTGAATGAAAAGGCAGTGTTGGAGTCCTTCAAACGGAAAGGGGTAGCCCAAATATGGTATGATCAATAGAAGTGAGAGAATGGGAATGGTTGTGTGGTGCTTTGGGAGGAGTTCAAATTGGCTTTCCTTAATAGGTTCTTCCATCTTGAGCTTAAGGAAGCTAAGTTGGTAGAGTTCATAAACTTGAAGCAAGGTGCTATGAGTGTGAGAGAATATGCCCTTAAGTTCTATCAACTTTCAAAGTATGCTCATTACTTGGTGGCTGATCCTAGATCTAGGATGAATATGTCTGTTATGGGGATCTATGACTTGGTGAGTGAAGAATATCGATCCGCCTTCTTAATTAGTGATATGAACTTGTCTGGATTGTTGACTTATGCCGAGAAAATGGAGGATAAAAAGTTGAGAAAGATGAAAGGTCATGAGGTCAAGAGGGCCTAGTTTGAAGGTATGTTCCAAATAAGTGGCTAGTTCCATGAAAGCCAAGGGTCTTCTCATGCTCTTAATAAGGGGTTTGCCAATGACTTCCCTAGACTTCAAGGTTTGGGTGGTGTGAATCCTATTGATGTGTTTCCTAAATGTGGAACGAGACATAAGGGGCCCATGTCTGAAGGTTTCTAATGCGTGCTTTGATTATGGGGTGCTTGGCCATAAACTGGTGAATGGTCCAAGAAACCATGGAAAAGGCCAAGGTACAAATGTGGTTCCATTGGCTATAGGTGGTCCTCAAGGTGGTGGCCCAAGGAACAACTAGTTTTATGCTCTATATGGGAGGCAAGGGGTTGGTGAGGTTCCCGACATTGTTATCGATATGTTAAAAGTCTTTGATCTTGATGTGTATGCTATAATTGATCTCGGTGCAACCCTTTCCTTTGTTACTCCTTTTGTTTCTAAAAAGGTCCATGTTGACCCTGAGTTATTGCATGAGTCATATGAAGTGTATACTCCTATTGGTACATCTATCATTGCTAAGAAGGTGTATAGAAATTGTCAGGTTTGTATTTTGCATAAATTGTTTCCTTGTGATCTTGTTTAATTAGACATATTTGAATATGATATCATTCTTGGAATGGATTGCTTGTATGCCTATTATGCTTCTATTGATTATAGAATCTGTAGGGTCAAATTCTAATTTCCAAATGACCCGTCTTTCAGTGGGACAGTCAAGATGTGGTAGTCAAGGGTTGATTCATCTCTTGTATTAAAGAATGTAAGTTGATCTCTAAGGGGATTCTTTACCATCTTGTGAAGGTTAGGGATGTGGAGTCTAAAGTCCTTCCCATAGAATCGGTCCCCATTGTAAAGAAGCTTTTTGATGTCTTCCCAAGTGACCTTCCCGGTATTCCTCTAGAAAGCGAAATAAACTTTGGCATAGACCTCCTCTCCAATACCCAAACTATTTCTATTACCCCCTACTCTATATCCTCGGCCGAGTTGTAGGAATTAAAGGAACAATTGAGTTATTTGTTCAATAAGGGATTTATTAGGCCTAGTCAATCACTTATGGATGCACCGATGTCATTTGTAAAGAGGAAAGATGTGTCCCTTAGGATGTGTATTGACTATCCATAACTCAATAGGGTCACCATCAAGAGTAGGTATCCTCTTCCAAGGATTGATGATTTGTTTGACCAATTGCTAAGGGCTAGCCATTTCTCTAAGATTGTTCTCCAGTCCGAGTATCATCAAGTGAAGGTGAGGGAGAGTGTTATTCCCAAGATGGCTTTCCATACAAGATATAGGCATTATGAGTTTGTTGTGATATCTTTTGGGGTGACCAATGCGCCGGCCATCTTCATGGACCTTATGAATAGGGTCTTCAAACTCTACCTTGATTCTTTATTGTGGCCTTCGTTAATGATATTTTGATCTATTCATATAGTAGGGAGGAGCATATAAGCCATTCGAGGGTTTTGTTGCAAAGATTGAGGGAGGATAAATTGTATGCCAAGTATGAAAAGTGTGAAATTTGGTTCAATGAGGTTGCATTCTTAGGTCATGTTGTGTAGGGGCATGGTATAAAAGTGAATTCTAAGAAAATGGATGTGATTAAGAGTTGGCCTAGACCATTGACCCCATCAAATATTAGAAGCTTCTTGGGCTTAGCAGGTTATTATCAGAGGTTTGTGAATAGGTTTTCCTATATTGATTCTCCCATGGCCAAATTGACTCAAAAGAAGGTTAAGTTTGTATGGACCAATGACTGTGAAAAGAGCTTCCAAACATTGAAAGATAGACTGGTGTCCGCTCTTATGTTGTCTCTACCAGAAGGGCTACAAGGTTTTGTTGTTTATTATGATGGTTCCCGTATTGGTTTGGGTTGTGTTTTGATGCAAAATGGCAAGGTTATAGCCTATGTTTCTAGGAAAGTCAAAGTGCATGAAAAGAATTACCTTACCCATGATCTTGAATTTGCTACCGTGGTGTTTGTATTCAAGATTAACCATCATTATTTGTATGGGGTTAATGTTGATGTGTTCACTCAAAATGATATCAACTTGAGGCAAGGAAGATGTCTAGAACTTCTTAAGGACTATACATGAGCATGCATTACCATTCCGGTAAGGCAAATGCTATGGTGGATGCTTTGAGTCGGGTGACTATAATTAGCCAAGCTTATATTGATAGTAGTGATAACAAGATGGCTAGGGAGGTGCACCGATTGGCTATGTTGGGAGTTAGTATGGAAGAAATAGGTGATGGTGTTGTTGTTATTGATGGTTCCAAATCTTCCTTGGTTAATGAGGTTAGAGTAAAACAAGATCGCAATTCCTCCTTGCTTGAATTAAAGGCCTTGGTGTAAGAGGGCAAAGTAGAGGTTTTCCCCCAAGGGTAAGATAGTATGCCCTTAGGTACCAAGGTAGGTTGTGTGTGGCTTGTGTTGATGGTTTGAGGGAGAAAATCCTTGATAAAACCCATAATTCCTCTTATTCTATCTACCCCGATCCCACAAAATTAATAGGTACTTGAGAGATATGTATTGGTGGGGAGGCATGAAAAGAGACATTTCCAAAAAAAAATTCAATTGCCATAGGTGTGAGCAAGTCAAAGACAAACATCGAAGGCCGAGTGGCCTAACCTAAGAAATAGAGATTCCTTCTTGGAACTGAGAGGTGATTAATATGGTTTATGTGGGGTTTCCCAAGACTAGGAAGGGTTTTGATTCCATATGGATTTTGGTTGATAGGATGACAAAATCGGCTCACTTTATACTGGTTAAGACTACTTATAGGGATAAAGAATATGCAAGGTTGTACATCCATGAGTTTGTGAGGTTGCATGGGGATCCTTTGTCTATCATATCAGATCATGGGGCACAATTTACTTCTCATTATTTGAGGTCTTTTCAAAGGGGTCTTGGTACAAGGGTTAGACTTAGTTCAACCTTCCAACCTCAAACGGATGGCCATGCCGAAAGAACATTTCAAACCCTTGAGGATATGCTTAGGGAATATGTATTGGAGTTGAGGAGTAGTTGAGAATACCATCTTCCTTTGATTGAGTTTGCATATAATAAAAGTTGTCGTTCTAGCATTGGTATGGCTCCTTTTGAGGCCCTCTATTGTAGGCGGTGTAGATCACTGCTTGGGTGGTTTGAGGTTGGAGAGGTGGATTTATTGGGGCCAAATCTAGTTATGGAGACTCCTGAGAAGGTTAGCGTGACTAACTAAAGGTTGAAAACAGCCCAAAGTCATCAAAAATCCTATGATGATATGAGAAGAAGAGACCTTGAATTCAAAGTGGATGATTGGGTCTATTTGGAAGTTTCTCCAATAAAAGGTGTGGTTCATTTTTGTAGAAAGGGAAGTTGAGTCCAAGATATATTTTTCCTTAGAAGGTGATAAATAGGGTTGGCAAGGTAGCTTATGAGTTGAAGTTGCCTAGTGAAATAGATTTAGTTCTTCCGGTGTTCCATGTCTCTATGTTGAGGAATTGTGTGGCTGATCCTAATGTTATTGTACCTCTTGATGTTGTGGAGTTTTTTAAGGATAACTTGACTTATGAGGAGGTTTTGGTCCAGATTTTTGATAGGAAAGTTAAGAGATTGAGGAACAAGGAGATAGCATTTATTATGGTCCCTTGGAGGAACCAACAAATCGAAAGTGCTACATAGGAGGCCGAAGCGGGCATGCAAAATTAGTATCATTATCTTTTCCACTCCACTCAAGCCTAAGGTACTAATTCTAAGTGTCCTATGTTATTTCAAGTCTTATATTTCAGCCCCTATTTCATCCATACACATTCATATTTAAGTTGGTAAGATTATGATGATTTTACACTTATGTTGAGGTTTTGGAAATATTGTTTTAAATGTAATGTTGCATTCTTGTTAGGGCTTGTTTGTTTGTTACCACACTTGTCATGTACGTTTCTTTTACATTTGGGGATGAATGTTCCCAAGGGGGAGACATTGAAACGACACTAAAAGCTACTTGAAAATGTGTCTTGGAAGTGCCCAGAATTATAATTTCTATATATCTCAAAATTCATGGGGGTATCCAAAATCTGACTCCACATTCTTGTTCAGCGGGTAAAAATTAGGGGACAAAGGGTCTAACCCTGATTTTAGAGCCAAAAAATAGCAATTTCAATTTTCCAAAATTTTGATTTCAAGAACTAATCCACGACAGTGCCGCAATGTGCAGCTGTCGCGGACTAGTGTAAATTTGTCCTCCACAATAGGTTCGCATCACGGAGTAGAGACCTATGTCTTAGGCCTAAATATTCCCAAACATGTAAAAAGTCTTGGACCTAAGTGTTTCCAAATGTGTATTTACCTATACTTAGCCATAATTCACCCTCATATGATCCTAAACATTCCCCAATACTCACTCAAAGACTTAGCCATTTTTTTCAATCCTAAATTCAAGTCTCAAAACCCTTATCTGGAACAACAGATTTCCTTGAAGTTTCAAGCCACCATTTTTAATCTTCATCAAGAACTTCTCCAAAGCTAAGGTATGAGGGTTTCAACCATTGGATCCTTCCACCCATGGTGCCCTAATATCCCTTTTACTCAATTTTCATGATTTAAAGTTGCTTTTACAAATGGGTTTACTAGTATGAACATTTCTATGAACTATGTTAAAGCTATGTAACATTATGACTGTCTTGCTATGTTTTGAGATATAAATCATTGATCTAATGTAAGATTTGATTAGGGGTTTTTGATGTATATTTCTTTAGGGTTTTTCAAGGAGATGAATGATGAGTTTACAATGGATTTCTCGCTTAATTTCATCTCTAAATGTCATGGTTTTGTACCCCCATTTCATACCCGCTAAGTGTTTGATAAAATATCTGGCTATGGTTTCTTAAGGAATTGAAGGTCCAAACTATGAGATATGATATTAATGATGTTATGATGATTAAATGAACTTATGTATATGATAAATCCTAAGCAAGGTGTTGCATTAGACCATGCCCAATCTAGGAGGATTTAAAAGTTTGGATAATATAGCGGGGGGTTTATAATCATCAACCTAGTGAGGGGATGGTACTTCACCACTAGGGTAATGGGGTGGCATCATCATAAACCTAGATGGGGTTTGTACTCATCAACCTAGCGAGGTGCTTGTACCTCACCGCCTAAGTGATGGGGTGGCATCATCACCAACCTACCAAGGGATTTGTACTTTGCAAAACTAACATGGTCTCTTCTATACTTATGATACCCTATATTAGCATGAGTTACTTAAGCATGTTTTACTTATATATTAATCATACTTGACATATTGTTATATTATGCCTATTACCTATTGTCATGCATTTTGATTATGATGTTTATCTCTTGCTACATTATATCCTACAAACATAGTACATTCAAACGTACTAACGCATACTGTTGCCTACATGATATCACCATGTAGGAACCACAGTCCAAGTGGATCCTCCTCCTCCTCCACATGGACAGATCAGTACTACTCAAGCTTGTTGTTGAGTCCTCCATTTCGGGGATGTTAGGTCTATGTTGCTCTTATTATGTTGTGAGACATTCTTCTTTAAGTTTTATTTTGACTATAAAGGTGAGCCTGGTTGCTTTGTCTTGGCCCCTGCTCTTATCTATCTATTAGAGATGTTTGTTGGACATGCTATGTATCTATGATATGAGTTTGACTCTTGAATCTTGATTATGATGTTTATACAAGTCTTTCCTTTAGTCCTATTACCCATATTCTTACTCTTTTATGTCTTTTATATGCATCCACGACTAATCATGTGTAATGACAAGTTAAGAGATTTGTTTGTGGTTCCTTCGGATTCTCCATTCGCCATATCATGTCTAGGCCCTAGGCTTGGATCGTGACACTTCTGCATCTCCAAGAACATTCAATTTGCTATCTTCTAGATTTTCATTCCCATTGTTATCATCATTTTGTTCATAAGAGACTTCATATTTGTGGAACTACAATAGTTCCTCAAATTTAGCTTTATCAAGATCTTTTAGCTTTTCAAGTTCATTGGACTCATAAAAAATAACATTAACACTTCCTTAATACAATGAGTCCTTTTGTTAAAGACCCTATATACTTTTCTTAGAGATGAGTATCCCACAAATACTCCTTCATCAGTCCTTGCAAAAAACTTACCAAGGTTATCCTTACCATTGTTGAGTATAAAGCATTTACACCCAAATGTTTTTAGATGATTGACTTTAGGCTTACTTCCCCTATTTAGCAGCTCACAAGGAGTTTTATTGAGGATGGATCTAATTAGGCATCAATTCATTACATAACATGCACTGTTGACTGCCTTAACCCAAAAATTCTTTAATAGAATAGAATCTACCAAAATAGTTCTTGCATGTCCAGCAAGGTCCTATTCTTCCTCTGCACAACTCCTTTTTGCTAAGGAGTTCTAAGAGTAGAAAAATTATGATAAATACTATTTTCAGCAAAAAAACACATCCATCTTGGTATTTTTAAATTCTGTACCATGGTCTAACTTTATCCATGCTAACTTGCAATTGAATGTCGACTGTATCATCTTTATAAAAATCACTAGAGCTTCACAAGCTTCATATTTGGATTTTAAGAACATAGCCCAAGTGGACCTTGAGTATCCATCACAATTTCATCAGAAACACTTCTTCCTTTGTCTTTTCAACAAATTGGGTCCCTCTTCTTATCTCTTTCTCCAACAGATTTATCATATCTTTATTCTCTTGTTTGAGCATAGGACAATCTCTCATATAATGTCTAGGTTTTCCATACTTGTGGGATAAATTAGACGGATTAACAATCTTGCTTGACCTTTCTTTCTGAAATTTGTTCTTCCTCATGATCCTTCTGAATCTTCGAGTTAAATAGACCATATCAACATCCCCATAACTATTTTCACAGGGGGTCACTCTGAAATCCAAGTACTTATCCTTCTTCAACTCCTTCTAGATGACATCTTGCTATTGTTTAGTTCATATGTCGGCAGATTGCCAATAAGTGCATCCATAGTGAGAGTTTTCAGGTTCTGTTTTAGTGATGGCATCAACTATGATTTTCCAAGACTTGGGAAGCACCCTAAGAACTTTAGGCTTGTTTTCTTGTGCTAATCGGTTCTCCCAAGAACCTAAGCTCATTAGTTTTTGAGGTGAACCTGTTATGCATTTCTTGAATAGATTCACCCAACTTCATCATGAATTTCTCGTACTAGTTTGTCAACAGATCAACCTTTGATTGCTTCACTTAAGCACTGCCTTCATAAGTTGTTTTCAAGTAGTCCTATATCTCCTTAATCGCTTCACAAGTAGAGATACGATTGTACTCATCAGGTCCTATTCCACAAATGAGTATTTTCTTAGATCAATAGTTCTTGTCCATCTTTTTCTTATTGGCTTTGTTGTACTCTCTTCTAGTTTTGGAACAAGCTTGGTGATGTCACCTTCCTTAACTTCATTCATTGGGACATAAGGACCATCAAGAGCGATATGCCAAAGCTCACAATCCTTATCCATAATGAAATTATGCATCGTTGTATTCCACCAGCCATAAAATTGGCCATTGGAATGAGGGGATCTTGCAGTGATCATCTTTCTTCTACATTCATATGAGTAGTCACTTTTGAACAAGATCTTCTCTAAGTGTTAACCCTTTAGCGAAAACCCACTCTGATACCACTTGTTCGCCTACACACGTCTACTCTACCAAGGGACGAGATCCTTCAACACAGATAATAAAGAAAATAAAAAAATTAAAATATATATCAGTTTTACAGTGGATAACCTCCTTTTTCAAGCGAGGAAAAACACTACCTAATCTATCGACTTTTAGCCCAAATTTCAGTAATTTGAAGGAGAAAAATTATTACAACTCTTAGAAATCTTAAAGATTGATCTACAAATCTCTTTTTCCTTTTTCGACAATCGAAAGCCTCTTAAATAAAGTTGCACAAATGCAACCCACTAAACTAATCTCATAAAGACTAGCATAGGATTCACACATCCATCCTAGCTACATCAAGTTGCGGACATAGGCAAGACACTAAAAGAACTGTAATCAAAACCCCAGAATCCCTTATAAATGAGGATCTGGTCCATATTCAGAAACAAGGAAATAAGACTAACAAAAGTTTGAGATGAACAATGGAAGCCTTGACGCCATAGTTGTTCTTTAGTGTATTTTCAAAAGAGTGGAGATAATTTCTCAGTTGTGAATGTGCTGGAAGTAATTTAGTTTTATCCTTTCCATTTGCAATATATATCCATGCAATTAATATGGAATAATGATCTCTCAGAACCACACCCTGGACTATGCAAGTTAGATCAATACGATTGACCAGCGCACCTACTAGCTGCGAAAACTCGAGCACTGCTAAAGTTTGTTATTTTAAACATAAGTCACTTTTACTTTGTACTATGCTTATTATAAGATGGGATCAAGTCCCATCCAAAAGTTTGTAAATACTTCAAAACAATATCATTATAACACAATGCCATCATAGTCTAAGAGATAATAACCCACTTTAAGAAGATGAAAGGGAAAACTACAAACTTTATCCTTAAACTGCCTTTGATAAAATTGAATGGTCGAAAACTGCAAACTTTATCCTTAAACTAGGCCTAGAAAAGGCCTTTGATAAAATTGAATGGTCCTTTCTCCACTACATGTCATACTACTTTAAGATACCTAAATAGAATCACTAAATTAATTATGTCATGTGTCTCCACAAGCCTAATCTCTATCCTTATGAAGGGCTCTAGAGTGGAATTCTTCTACCCAACTGGAGGTAATAGGCAAAGGGACCCTATGTCACCATAATTGTTTATACAATGCATGGAAGTTTATCAGGAAATATTAAACTCCAAGTCTCGCATAAGGAATGATTCCCAATTAGAATTTCACAAAATAGGCCCTTCTTACCTCATATGTTCTTTGTAGATGACCTAATTTTAATGCGAAAAGATACGATCAACAGTTGTATGAATATTAAAGATAAAATGAAGAATTTTAGCAAAAATTTTGGACAGGTAGTAAATGTCAACTAGTCAAAACTTAGCCTTTCAACAAACTGCACTACATACCTCCAAGAATCAATCTCGACCACCCTAAGAATAAAGATAGGAAAGAGCCTTGGTTGGTACCTTGGACTACCAATAGTCCATCATCAAACATATAAAACAAACTTTCAGTTTATCATTGACAACATGCAGGCCAGGCTAGCCGGATGGATAGTGAAGTAGAACAACTCTAGAAAAAACATTCTTGAGTAATTTCCAACCCATATAATGCAGCTATTATCACAAAATTAGCGTGAATAAGATAGACCAAATATAGCAAAATTTTATCTGGAGATCAACTAATAGTAAACGAAGACTCCACTTGGCGGGATGCGAAGTAGTAATCATAAGGAAAAGTGAGGGAGTACTAGGCATTGAACATACTGCAATAAAGAACCAAGCACCCTTGGCCAAACTAGCATTAAGAACGTATAAGAACCCTAACATGACTCTCTGGGCATCAACATTACAAGGAAATTACACCACAAATGAAGCTTTTCAGAGCGGAAACACAAAATTAAAATGCCTAAGTAGCAATCTCTAGGAACATCTATTTGTTGGCTAGAATATATGCAGGATTAGTAGGGAATGGGTTTTAGTCAATGGTCACTCAACATACTTCTGGCATGATATATGGCTATAAAACAAAACCCCATTAATAAAACAAAACTATGGACCCCTACTCCAAGAAGAGGATAGTACTATGGTTGGAGTATAACTAAACAAGGATCACAGAGATATGATATCCTTTGAATTCCTGGAAGAAAATAAAACTGCTCAGTGACAGCACTTTCATAAGTCATTCTCTAGAGGATAAAGCAATAAAGGGCACAAGCCCAAAAGGAATATTCACACAAAAAAAATTAGCTTCCCAGCTCCTAGATAACACTTTACTCGAAGTAGGCATACCCTAAACTTTCTCTTGGATATAGGCATAGCAATTTCCAAACAAAATAATGTTATTCATTTGGTTGTGTCAATATAACAAAATTGCTAATAGACAATAGCTAAATTCAATAAGAATTATCCCCAGCAATCTTTGCCAGTCATGCCAAAGGCCAGAAATAATCTCGCATATGTTTCTCGAATGATTAAGCATTAGTAACAGATGGAGAAGCCTAGGTATAGATCACACGATAGAATAAATTACATGGGTAAGTGATGGGATTATCAGGCTACAAGGAATTAACATCATGTCTCATCAACACAAAACATGACAAGAATTCTTTCCCTTCTTCATCTAGGAAATCTAGAAGATAAGAAATGAGAACGTTTATCAGAACACGATGATTAGAGCATGTACGAAGAAACCCATATCACACGCAATAGAATATCACTTGTTAACAAGTAATAAACCTAGAAAAACCAAACATCACGTACAACACATAAGATAGAAGCCATATAAGCAAGGCTTCAAACTAAACATTGATGGATCAACTATTCGAAGCTTGGGCAGGAAAGGTATAGGAGGAGTTTTTAGAAATAATAAAAGGGAATGCATCCTAGGCTACATGAGTAACCCATATGCCATAAATGATATAAAAGTTAAACTAATAACTCTACCCAGGGACTGAGACTGGAACTTGACAATGACCTAGCTCCACTGGAAAATAACATGGACTATTATGATGTAACCAATCTAATTTATGCATGATCACCCCATATATTCTAATATCTTGTTTGATTCCGAAAGCTAAATAGGAAATTGGGGAGCCCTCCCACTTTTCATAATTACAAAGAGAGATAGCAGGTGGCGAATGCACTCGCAAAGGAGAGAACGAAGCTAACAGATCCACATGCTTTCTTATGTTGGTTAGTTCCTTCGGTGTTTGTCTACGACAAGCTAAAGATAGACATGGAAGGAACTTATTTTGCCAGGTTGACTAAATCCTCTAGTTTAATGGATAATACTAGTGCAAATACTAATGTAATCCCTCTACATAATATCATGCAAGCATCCGTCCCTGCCAGTACCATGTATTATTGATTATTTGATATAAATATAAGTATCTTGATAACGAAAGAAAAAGTTAGTGAGTTAGTCAATCTATTTATTCTAATGTTCTAAACATTATTGCTACTTATGTTAAGACCTATTTTAATTCTCTTCCATAAGATTTATTTAAATATTTTAAAAATTCACTTTATGAATCTTTTGGATGCATGCTTAGTCTTCCATTCAGTAGTTAGTGAGGCCAAGGGATTGCCTAAGACCAGCAATGGTTCTGAATGTCAGTTACATTCAAAGTATAGTCTCGGGGCATTACAAAATTGTGTTAAATTTTTTATTTTGGATTTAAAACTTATGTTATATTTTTAATTTTATTTTGTTTTAGAAGTGTTGACTTGATATTCTACATTGTAATTTATGTTTTTCCAGTTAGACTACATAGATTAGCTTTTATCTAATATTTTAATAATTTTATGTTGTTATATGATAATTATTCTTTATTGACAAATATTCAATTCAGGATGTCCATAGATATTTTGTATATTTAGTTTGCAAGATTAATTTAGTTACAAATGTTGATTTGTAAAATATAAACAAATTATTTTTTATAATATTAATTAATAACATGTATTTATTGACTAATATATTCTCAAAAGAAAATATATATCTTAAACATTTTATTTAACATTATTTATAATGGTCTTTTCTTAATAAATTCGTAATTCGATATAATTAGCTTTTTTATTGAAAATTTAATATGATCGTATGATTACACTTGTGCAACAAAATAATACTTAATTATAGTATAATAATATGTGAAAAAAAATAGATCGTTCTTATTACTAGGTGTCTAATTAAAATATTCATAATGTCACGACCCAAGTTGTCACTCCCAAAGTCCCATTAGGGCGGACTGGCGCCCGTTGTCGATGAAGCTCAAGAGAACCAACCTGTATCTTTGTGCTTTCTATACATATTATAAGATGTTTCTACATTTGACATGCCATTAAGAAAACAAACAGTCATAATAAGCCAAAAGGAAATACATATGACTAGGCCATTGGGGCCACGGTAGTTAAAGTATGAGACATGACCACACTTTAATTTACATAGTCTATAAAGCCTCTAGATAAGGAAAGGTATCTGGTAAGGATTGGGACAGGCCCCGCCTCGTCTAACTATACAATACAAACATATTAGCTCTAGACACAAACAAAGCCCCAAAGCAACCTGGAGTTTCATATCAGCAATGAATGTCATGTACTCCTATTGGAGAGATCTAGTAGCACTTGTACCTATAGCATGAAATACAGGTCCCCCGTAAGGAACATCAGTACGAGATAATTTATTGAATATGTAAGGGAGGAACTATTGTATATGAAGTAACAACTCAAATGAAACTATGCACTGGTGTAGGATAAAAGACCACCTTTGGTTACACTTTGGGATCATGCACTTTATGTTCTTTAGATTACTTTACCTTTACTGTAGAATCTGTGCACAGTATGTAATACAAATGACCAACTGATCAGTTGTAAAACTATATCGCGATCTTCCTTGGCTAGGTTCTTTCTTAACCCCTCAGGCTACCACCCGTGATAGGATCGTCCCTGGCTAGGTGATTCTTTCACCCATCGGGCTACCACCCATCAATAAATAATATACTTTATGTTTCAATTACCTTTGAGATGATTCTTTTGGAGGTCAAAATATTAGAGATGTAGAACTGTAGATGTAATATGTGACATGTAGATAATCATACAAGACAATATGACAATTAAAATAGAATGTTATATAAATAATGAAATGTGTATGAGATGAAATAACTCGTGAACTTTATTTGTCAAAAAGAAAACATCTAACTTGGTATCCATGTATGTATGAATATTTGAAGGAGATTATGTATGGGAGCATATGAATAGGTCAAAGAGTGGAGACACGGTTAATAGTTGTGTCGGAGTTGGCAAGTGCCTTTATGTGCCAAGGAAGAATCTAGATTTCATTCCAAGTAATACGAAATCAAGTAGCCTTACATACCTCATTATATGACCTCATTGCTACCTCAAGATAACTTTCTCTTCCACCAAATGTTTATCTATAGTATCTTGTCCCTTACACTTGGGCCTAAATGGATCTCCAAGTTGATGGGCTTGGACTGCCTATTTTTCAACTTTCTCTTCACTTAGTTTAGGCCCAATTAGCCAAGTGGGTCGTGATGTACTTGGGCCCTTTTAATATCCTTTTTGGACTGAAAATGTAGTCCATTTATGATGCTAAAACATAGGCTAAAGTTACACCCTTAACATTGACTTTATTTATAATTGGACTTGGACCAATTCAGCATCGAGCCTCGTCTCCGTTTAGCTAGCACATTTAAGCTAAGCAAGTAGGTGACTCACTTGCAAGCTTCCTAAGTCCTACAAGCATCTCAATTATCTCACTTTGTTTAAGGATGTAATCTCCTCAATTCAACACAAAACATGTACGCACTCGACCCTCTTAAGCATTAGATATAAATATAGCCCATTAACACGAGATTCAAGCACTTTTAAGTATTACTGCTAATTTGACCAAACCATGTCATGTTTCGTTTATATAGTACTAGTATTGTTAGGTGTGGGTTGTTACATCCTCCCCCATTAGGAATATTCATCCTCAAACATTAACACAATTGAGTAGCTTAACCAAGTTTAGACCTTTACTTACACAAACTTTTGACAACACAGTAAGTATTCAATCACACGTACCTATTAGTATCCAAATTCTACATGTTGGACTTCCTCTTTATCTTCAAATAAGTAAAGGTACTTTGATTTCATCGCGTGCTCGGCCTCCCATGTTATTTCTTCTATTTGCTGATTTCTCCAAAGTACTTTTACTGAAGCTATTTCTTTATTCCTTAGCTTCATAACTAGATGATCTAGAATAACAATAGGTACCTCTTCATATGTGAGATCTCCTATAACCTATACATCCTCAATAGGAGTGATACGATATGGATCACTATGCATTTTCAAAGCACTGAAACATGAAAAAATAGATGAACCATTGAAAGCTCTTGGGGTAGCTCTAGTTCATATGCAACCTGCCCGAACCTCTTAATAATCTGATATGTCCCTATGTAACGTGGACTCAATTTTTCTTTCTTACCAAATCTCATAATCCCTTTCATTGGAGAAACCTTTAAAAATACCCAATCCCCTACTGAGAATTTCAGTCCTCTACTTCTAGCATTCGCATATGATTTGTGATGACTTTAGGCTGTTTTTAGCTGCTGCTGTATTACTTTATCTTTTTTCATGGCTTGTTGTACTAAATCTGGCCCAAGTAAGGTGGTTTCACCCACTTCAAATCATTCAATTGGTGACCTATATTTCCTTCTATACAAAGCTTCAAAGGTGTCATCTTGATACTCGCGTGGTAGCTATTATTATAGGCAAACTCAATAAGTGGCAAATGGTCCACCCAACTACCTTTAA